>JAIUCT010005782.1:0-14824 GCA_021307375.1 Tetraneura akinire | reverse complement strand
GAAAAAAAATACTGCTACAGATAATTCATGGTAGTAACTAATAGCACGGATTGTATTATATAGTTTATATTTTTTAATTTAGAGTAAGTAAAAAGACATTTGGTTTTGTGCATGAGAATTAAGAGGACAGTTTTTGTAGGGTTAATGCCCACATTATTTACCCCAGTAAAGGTTTATTCCAATAAAAAAATCTGAATTTAGAAATTATAATAGGATCCACATTTTTACTCCTTATTTTACTATCAACTATCAAGTACTGTCTAGTGTCTAATGATTTTACAAAAATTAAAATATATATATACTTTGCTAATGTATATTATAAATCTTATATGTGAAATAAACTTTTTTAGTTAAATCTAATCCACGGTCCTTTATACAAGACGTGATCTAATTCATAGATAAAAGAATAAATAGATAGGCAACTCGACCAGATATTATGTTTCTAACAACACTAGCGCTTGGTGTCATTCTCACGAACTATTAGTTTATTAAATCTCCACAGGCAGCAAGTGCGCTGGATAGTGGATACTGATAATAGATATTGAATAATATTTTATATTTATTTATTATAGCACTAACACCATTTGACACATTGTTATGGATACCTTGTAATTAAAAAAAAATTTCTTTTTTTTAAATATGTATATTTTACAAAAACTATATGTAGTTATTTCAATTATACAAATATACATTAACAATTTAACATATGATTTACATTTTACAAAATTATTACAATAGGTACTTAAAACAAAATTACAATATTAAAATACAAATATTACAATATTAAAATACATATAATACAATATTAAAATACATATATTACAATTTAATAATAATACAAATGTATAAGTTATTTATTATATACTTGTTTTTTAGTTTTATATTTAATATAATATTCTTTAGCCATGATTTTAATTTTATTGTTATCGGTCCGGCTATCAACTCCAGAAAGTACACGATTAATATTTTTACACCATGTAAATAAAAAAAAAATTATAATTTTTTGTATTAAAATTTGTTTTAAATTATGAGTTTTACAAATAAAATTTAAGTCAACATTTGCTTCAATTAATAAAGTTAACTTTGTAAAAATAAGGGGTTTGTTACAAATATTATTTATAGTTTTAGTTAAAATATTTAGAATATGCTCTATAATACTATTAAATTTTTTACTTGGTGTTCTTAATCTTTTACCAGAATAGTTTCTAACATTAATTAATTTATTTTCATTATGAATGTCTATACAATCATTTATACATACATTACAATTATTAGTAGAATTAATTAATATTCTAATTATATAGCCAGCTACATAGCCAATTGTCATTTCGCCTATTATTGATGTATAGGGTTTTAAAAATTCTACACTAAAACTATCCAAACCTAAATTTAAAGGAACATTATTACTAATCACATCATTTTGTCCAGTTAAGAATTGTTTTAAATTGTCTAAAGCTCCAATACTATCATCTAACTCACAATTTCCTAAAGATTTTAATGAAGAAAAATTATTTAAAAGTAAAGTTTTAAATGATGTAGAAAAATGATAACAATTAGGCATATTATTTCTGGATCCATGGCTTCTTATAGATCCAAAGAAACATTCTAACGAATCTTGATTAATATTCCTAAGTATCAGAAACTTAAAATTTTCAGATTTTAATTTTAACCATAAGTATTTAAATGATTCTAAATTTTTTATATAATTTTTTATACATATTGGTTGTTTTACAGCATTTAATTCATTAAATTTATTTACTAAAATCATTGATTTGAAAACCTGAATTGATTCGTTCCAAAATTGGATGTGAGGAGATCCATTTTTAATGGCACATCTTAGTGGTTTGCCAGATATTGAATTAATTGTGGATCCATTGGTAGAATCAAATACCTTATCCATAAAAAGACACAAATTTGATGTTCCCGTTGAGTTTGATAGTAAATTATTAGAATCTAAATTTAAAAAAAAATATAAATACTCGTATATATTTAATATTTAAAAAAAGTTATATGTATTTAATATTTACCATAATTAGAAATAAGATGCATTGTTGAAGCTACTCGTTGGCTAAATACTTGAGCAGCTAATGATACACGCATTTTTTTAATTTTAGCTGGTATTACATGTGATTCCGTCAATTTTGGCAAAGTTCTTAATTCATATATCTCATTCTGTTTATCAATTTTATATACATTTTCAATATGGCTCCATGATGCTGTTTCAACCTTCCCATTATATTCAAATTTTAAATTTTTAGTTAATAAATTATTCCTCATACATTTTAATAAATGTGGAGGGTCATAAAGAGGTACAATTTCTTCGTCATTAATTAAAAATCCCATATATCTATCTTCAATATTTTGAATTTTACACTTTTGAATTCTTTCCTGTATAAGTATATTAATTGCAGCTTGATTTGTACATCCTTGGTCACAAACAGTGGCTTTTATTTTTAACCCAGTCATTTGTACAGCAGAAATTATTTCTTTAATATAAACCACAAGATCTTCAGTTTTTGTAGTACCATAACAAAAATAATAAGCAATCGGTTGTTTAAATTTTTTTCGTAAGCCTCTTAACATGAATACCAGAACGTGGTTAGCAAATTTTAAATTATTCTTTTCAAATCCAAAAATACAGTCACTTTTTTTATCATATGTTAGATTTGCATCTAACGCCATTTCGTCAAAAAGCAACGTACAGTACCTATCTAAAATATATAATTTTTCTGCTTGATGTTTTAAATTGTTCATAATATGATTATTTATACCAGCATTGAATGGGACTTTCTGTAAGAGGTTGTATAAAGTTTTTTTAGAAGGCAAAGCAAATACTGTTGATAAAAATTTGTATCCTTTGGGAGAATTTTTAAATATTGAAAGTGCCATAATTTTGTCATCTAAATTATATCTTCGACCTTGTGGTTTCTTTTTTTGAATTTTGATTTGATTTATTATAAAATTTAAAGTATTTGAATTAACATTTTCTATTAATTGTGTAGTTAAATTGCTTTTTGAAAATTTCTTTGCTAAATTAATTTGACATCTATTACTTTTATTCTGTTTTTGTAAACGCTCTGCTCTTCGTTTTAACTTCATTGCTTCACTATACAATTTTTTACATTTTGGGGTTAGCTTTCCTTTTCTGTTTACTCCAACTGTATTTAATATCATATTTATGCCCACATCCTGACTACTTTCTAGAGGTAGAAATCCATCCAAATCTGAGTCCACTAAAAATTATTTTAAAATTAAAATTATTATATTTAAGTACTTTGAATTAAAATTTTCCTTACATTGATTAGAAGCACAAGTTGTTTTAAATATAAGTTGATTGCTACATGATGGTGTATCTCTAAGTGGTGTTGAATGAGCATCACATATGCCTGTTGAATGAGCATCAGACATGCCTATTGAAATAATAAAGTTCAAATAAGACAAGAACACTAAAATAATTTTAAAATCATAAAGTTTCTTACTTTCATTAGAGATATTAATTTTTATCGGAGATGGCAAATTGTCTTGGTTTTGTTCTACATTATTTTTTAATTCTGGTATCATTGGTACTCTATTAGAACTACTAAGTTCTTGTTGCATTAAATTAGCTACAAATAAATAATTAAAAATATATATAATATATAATATGGATACGAAAAAATATATATCTAATTTAACATATTATATTAGGTATATTATAATCTATGGTTTTAAGTGCATTTGAATCCGGGCACTAGTTATTACATAATTACATATTATAAAATAAATTAATACAAATACAATATCTCTTTGGATAAAAACGATCTATTATATTTTATATTATACCAATAAAATATTAAGAAAAAACTTGAATTATAAGAAAATTATAATATATAGTATAAATTTTATAAACTGTATAAATTTGGGACACGTTTAAAAAACAGGTCAGATAGTTAAAATAAGTGACATTCCCGTATAATACGGGACGTCTGGCAACCCTCTACATGAGCATAAAAATGCACCAATCAATAAAATTAAATTAAAAACAACGAAGGCAAATTATAATATGTTTAGCAAGATACAGTGCGGTAATGTTGGCCCTAGCCTTAAACAGTAATAAAATAATATTTTACCTGGTAAATTTAGAGTCGGAAGAGATCTGTATTTTAACTTTAAATTTGTTCCAGGACTATTACAGTCGGGATGAAAATGATTCCTACAAATTTGAAAAGACTTTCGAATATGATCTTTTGACAAATTTTGTAAATTAACATTTCCAGTTCTTTCAATCCAAATGGCAAAATCATCATTATTAGTTGGAAATACATATTTCCTTTTAGCAGAATTAACACAACCAACAACAACACACTTATTAGAAACCATTATAATTAAATATCACAAAAATGTTTTAATTAGTAATGATTTGCAAATCAAAATTTTAAATTATTAGGAAGTACGCTTGAAAAAATTATAACAAATTAACAACCGTCAACCACAGCCAAAAATCCACGATTCACAAAAATGTAATGTTTATTAATAGTAGCCATACAAATGCAATTAAGTTATGTTAGGTTAGGTTCCAATTTAAAATTATTCATCATGGAATAATATATTATATAATATAAGTAATGGAGGAAAATATTAAATACGACTGTTAGCGCTTACGTGCCATTCTTCGTAACTAGATCTTACGAACCATGATTTCAGGTATGGAGTGCACACCCCCTGATGTGAACCACCACCGTTACTACTATCCGGTTATGTATATATTATAATTATATTATTTGTTATTTTTTTTATGTATTATTTAATGTATTTTCCCTAAGCTGGCCAGCCCATTGTGCCCCTATTTTTAGTACCTATATTATTATTGTTTTCTTAATTAATAGTAGGCCGTAATCCGGCATTCAAAAGTACATTTTTGTTTTATACATTTTATTATCCAATAAAACATTATTCTATTTATCCTAAAAATACAGTCCACAAATAAACCAAAATCAATTTGTTCATTGGTCCATCGAGCCTAGGATAATACATTTTCGTAAAAATTATTGTTTTAAGTGAATGAACCGTAGAAAATATTTAGAATATTGTTTTACAAATAATTGTAACGTGTGTATGTTAGTTATAAACAAAGTTATCGGTTAATAACAATATTACTTGTTCGCGTCGTTTGAGAGTTGGACTTTGGAACACGCTGACCTGGAATAAATATTCTAATTAAGTCAACGACTAAAACGAGCAGTAATACACACGAGTGTGAGTGTCTACGAAACCATAATTAAGTCCAATATAATTAGTAATTAATATTATATTAATATAGTCAGTTGGCCGCCGCGTCCGAGTCGATACCCCGACCCGCGAGAGCAACGTATATCCGCACTACCGTTCGCGGTATTGGCTGTGTATAATAATATTATACACACATTATAATATATACGTAAAAATATAATTTTATATTATATTATATTATATTATATTATTATAAACGTACGAATATTAAACTTCTAATATTTGATATTAATTTCTATTCCGTTGAACTGTATAATAAAATAAAAATTACATTATAATTATGGGTGTTTTTGAAGAAGCGAAAGAAAGATTGGCTAGTCTTCAATGTAAAATACAAAGAGTGTATGAAGCGGGCGAGTCAATGGAAAAAAATCCTACAAACAAAATGGCACACACCAAATTTAAAATCATGTACGCAATGTTAGAGAATATGTGCTTGGACTTTGAGGCACAATTAACGATTATTATTAAACAACAGTGTAAAGGAACTCCGGTGGGAGAGTTGGTTGACACAGAAAAATTGCGAGCTATATTTGAGGAAAAGTATGTAGGATGTAAAATATTTGCCGACGAGTACCTACCTGAAGCAACTGTCGATTCTTCGTTAAACAAAACGTTTATGGAACAGAAACCTACCGTTACTACAAACCCTTATTTTCCTGTAGAAAAACTATCTGTGCCGAAATTTAGTGGAAATCCAATCGAGTACACCAGTTTTCGTAACATGTTCGATAAACTCGTAGACGAAACAAGTATGTCACCAGTATTAAAATTCGGTTACTTGAAATCATATTTAGAAGGAGAACCTTTGAAACTAATAGGAAACCTTATGTTAACGGACAGTAATTATAAACTGGCGTTGTCACAATTAACAGCGCGATATTCTAATCGCCGAGTTATAGCGGAAAATCATCTTGGACAGTTATTCAATGCACCAAAAGCATTTTTTGGTGACGGAAGTTCTATAAGTTAAAACTGTTAAACGTTATTATTGAAACAACGGGGGCACTACAAAACTTAATGTTCGCTGTTGATCAATGGGACCCGATTCTTTTGTACCTATTACAAAAAAAGTTAGATCAACACCTTCGATCCCAATGGGAGTTATTAGTGGATACCACGGAAGATCCAACAGTAGTGGAGTTTATTACTTTTCTTACAAAATATTGTAAATCAGCTTCAGTAACTGAGAATCAATCTCGAGGGGAGAAGACCATTAGCCCAAAAGGATTCAAGCAGAATAGAACTACATCATTGTTTACATCTCAACGGGAACAAAACCCTACATCTCAAACATCAAAGAGTGAAAACTATGGAGAAAAGAAATCATTTTCTTGTCAAGTGTGTAAAAAACAACCAGGGCACTTACTTGTACAATGTTCTCAATTTAAGAAAAACAGTCCAAGAGAGCGCCATCAAATCATAAAAGACTTAAACCGATGTTTTTTATGTTTTAGTGAACACTTGTCGAGTCAATGTAAAAGTACAAAAAACGTGTTTAGAGTGTGGAAAAAGACACCATTCACTACTTCATTTTAGTGACACCAACCGACCAAATACTGAAGCAGAAATATCCACGTCAGCGCATGTTACAGTAGCAGCAGTCAAGTCATCGCATTGTCACACATCGATTTTGTTATCGACTGCTATAGTAAAAGTACAGAATGACAACGGTGATATTATAACAGTACGAGCCCTACTTGATAGTGCGAGTCAGAGTAGTTTCATTACGGAAAGCTGTGTTAAACGTTTAAGACTGTCAAGAGAAAAGAGTGAAATTGCTGTTCAAGGGTTGACCGGTGCACAAGTACCAGTAGTGCGCGGAAGTACTACAATAATGGTACATTCTGTCTTAAACAACAACCCACAGTTTACGGTAAACGTATTGATACTACCTCGTATAACAGGGTCAATACCGACTCAACGAATCCACATTAGACCATGGCCCCACCTTGAAGGGTTAACTTAAGCTGATCCAGAATTTTACTAACCATTACCTGTTGATTTATTACTCGGAGCAGACGTTTTTCCATACGTAGTGACAGGGGAGAAAAAAGAAGGTAATTTAAATCAGCCAATCGGCTTATCTACTGTGTTTGGATGGGTATTAATGGATTCAACTTCTGGTACACCACAAACCATGACTATCACTATGTGTACGACAACAGAGTTAGTTGATAGAACGTTTCAACGTTTTTTGGAAGTCGAGGACGTTCCAATTGCAGAAAAAATTAGTCCAGATGAACGGAAATGCGAAAATATTTACACTTCTACTACATCTCGTCAATCAGATGGAAGGTATATAGTTCACTTGCCGTTCAAACAAAATCCACCGGCACTAGGAGTTTCAAGAGATCAAGCAGCACAGCGCTTACACCAACTGGAAAAACGGCTTGAAAAATCCCCAGAACTACGTAAGGAGTACAATGAGGCAATGCAAGACTATGTGACTACGGGACATATGAGCAAAATAGATACAACTAAGAAAGATGTACAAAATTCATATTATATTCCACATCAGGCAGTCATCCGACCTGAAAGTTCTACAACTAAAATTCGTATTGTCTTTGACGCATCAGCAAAAACATCATCAGGCCTGTCCTTGAACGATAATCTTTATAGTGGACCAAAACTTCAGCAAGACTTACCGGGAATAATTTTACGATTTCGCCTCCACGCGATTGTATTTACCACCGATGTCAAACAGATGTTTAGACAGATACTTGTTACGGAAGCTCACCGACCATATCAGCGTCTGTTATACAGGTTCAACTTAAATGAACCTATTCAAGAGTACGAAATGAATGTGGTAACTTTTGGTCAGAAGTCATCACCGTTTCTCGCTATTCGTACACTGCATCAACTTGTACAAGACGAAGCTATTACTGACCAATTGGTAAAAACAATTGTTCAACGGGATTTATACGTAGATGATATTGCTACTGGAGCAAGTACCGAAGAAGAAGCTTCCATATTACAACAAAAATTGATTACCATATTTTCAAAAGGGAAATTCGAGTTGCGTAAATGGTCGAGTAACTCTAGAAAGATTTTAGATTCTATTCCAGTGGAACACCAACAAGCCAACCCAGTATCATTCAATGAACATGACTCGAATTACACAAAAGTTCTTGGATTAAACTGGGAACCAAATGCCGACTCATTAAGTTACAAGTACCAACCTAATCCAATAAGATTCAGCAAGAGAGTGATATTGTCAGAAATTACTAGATTATATGACCCACTGGGTCTATTAACACCAGTTACTACGGACCTCAAAAGACTGATGAAATATTTGTGGATAGCTGAAGTTGGATGGGACCAACCTATACCTGAAGAAGCTGCTACCTTATGGGAAAGATACCACCACGAACTACCTACTCTCGCGTTATTAAAAATTCCACGACAGGTAACTCAAGCTAATGCGACATATGAGTTACATGGTTTTAGCGACAGCTCAGAAGCGGCTTATGCCGCGGTAGTTTATTTACGAGTAGATTTAGGTACTGAAGTTCGGTGTTACCTATTAATGTGGAAAGCAAAAGTTTCACCAGCCACTAAACTGTCCATTCCAATGCTAGAGTTGTGTGGAGCTTGGCTGTTAGCACGAATACTTGCGGTTATTCAACCAAACGTCGTTTCACTTAACATCATCAACACAACCACATGGACAGATTCCACAGTAACTCTAGCATGGATTCGAACACCAACAGCTAAACTGAAAACTTTCGTGGCCAATCGCGTGGCGAAAATACAACAAATGACTAAAGTGAAAAATTGGCGGCACGTACCAACAGATAAAAATCCAGCAGATTGTGCATCACGTGGATTAAGCCCCACTGAATTGACGTCGCATGGTCTTTGGTGGAATGGTCCAGATTTTTTACGACAACCTCCAGAATTATGGCCCCAGGAGTTACCAGTGAACCCAATCAATCGACACGAAGAAGAACTAGAGGAAAAACCACTTACGTTGATGATTTGAGTCTTATCAGAAAAATGCCCGTTACTATGCCAATCGGACAACTTACCTAAAATACTCAGACTTACAGTCTACTGGTTGCGTGTTCGAGAGCATTTGTTAAAAAAAAAAACTTTTTATTGATCGATACTCTACCTACCACCAATGAAATTAACAATGTTTTGAGAGCTCTGGTACGATGGACACAACTAGTTTTCTTTGATGAAGATATATATAAGTTAAAAACAGGAAAACTCTATTCGATGCGTTTGCGAAATCTATCCCCCTTTTTGGACGAAGAACAATTACTTAGAGTCGGGGGGCGTTTAAAACATGCGTCTATTCCGTATAAAGAAAAATACCCGCTCTTGCTCCCTAAGACTTCGCGACTAACAACTTTGTTGATCGACTACGTTCATCGAAACAATGGTCATCCGGGACCACAAGCCCTTCAGAATATTTTGAGCCAAGATTATTGGATACTATCGGCTAGAAGTATTGTAAGAAAACGAACTCACAGATGTATACCGTGTTTCCGCGCAAAACCACGCGTCATACTACCATTCATGGGCGACCTTCCAAGTTACCGTGTATCTCAGCTTAAACCATTTTCCAGAGTAGGTGTGGACTTCGCTGGACCTTTTGACGTGAAAGCAGCTATGTTGCGAAAAATAAAAATAACCAAAGCCTACATCTGTATATTTATTTGTATGGCCACAACTGCTATTCACATCGAACTCGTGTCAGATCTATCTACTTCGCTGTTTATAGCTGCCCTGAACCGTTTTATGAGTAGAAGAGGTCGATGTTCAGATATCCATAGTGACTGCGGTACTAATTTTGTTGGGACACAACGATATCTAGAAAATATCGATAAAATTCTACGTCAAGATAAATTTGTCAACAATCTCACTGAAAATCAAATTACGTGGCATTTCAACCCACCTTCCGCTCCTCATATGGGAGGCATTTGGGAAGCGGCCGTAAAATCATCAAAAACTTTACTACTACGAATGATAACAGGAAAAGTATTAACTTACGAAGAACTTTATACAATCCTCAGCCAAATTGAGGCAACGCTAAATTCAAGGCCACTTGGTGCCATGTCTGCTCATCCAAGTGACTTTAGAACATTAACAGCTGGACATTTTCTCACAATGGAGCCACTTGTTCCCATACCTTCTGTACTTACAAAATCAGATTTAAATCAATCTCTTCTCCTAACTACACGTAATCGATGGGCTTTAATTCAACAAGTGCAAAATCATTTCTGGAACCGTTGACACCAGGAATATTTACATACTCTGCAAGAAAGATCTAAATGGACACGTGTGAACAAAAATCTACAGGAAGGTGACCTGGTAATTATAAAAGAGCCTACTCCTCCCCTCACATGGAAGACGGCAAGAGTCATTGAGATTTATCCGGGAACAGATGGAATCATACGAGTTGCGAAACTAAAAACAGCAAACGGGAAAACAATAACCCGTCCAGTGATTAAGCTCTGTCCAATGCCACTTCAAGATTGAAGATGTGTTTCTTCAAGGCGGCCGGTATGTTCGATATATAAACAGTGGTATTATGCTGATTGTCGATAACCGGTACGGCGGCCAGATTTATCGTACCAGTACCTACTATTTATAATATATAGGCGTTCATAACCGAGACGGTTTCCGTAGCGTGTGTACGAAAGCCCGAGAACTGTGTAACCTAAAACTACCGTTTTGTTACCATTTATTTTTTATTACCAATACTATTACCATTATTTATTGTTCTTTTGTGTGTTATTATTATTTATTATTCTTTCGTGTGTTATTTAATTTGTATTCGTTTTGTCACAATCACCGTCATTACTGTGAACCATTACCAGTCACCACTTACTACCATCACCAACATTTGTCAACACCATCACCACCATTTGCAACTTTTTCTCTACCGTCAGAATATGTGAACCATATATAAAAGAATAAATAGATAGGCAACTCGACCAGATATTATGTTTCTAACAACACTAGCGTTTTGGTGTCATTCTCACGAACTATTAGTTTATTAAATCTCCACAGGCAGCAAGTGCGCTGGATAGTGGATACTGATAATAGATATTGAATAATATTTTATATTTATTTATTATAGCACTAACACCATTTGACACATTCTTATGGATACCTTGTAATTAAAAAAAAATTTCTTTTTTTTAAATATGTATATTTTACAAAAACTATATGTAGTTATTTCAATTATACAAATATACATTAACAATTTAACATATGATTTACATTTTACAAAATTAATACAATAGGTACTTAAAACAAAATTACAATATTAAAATACATATAATACAATTTAATAATAATACAAATGTATAAGTTATTTATTATATACTTGTTTTTTAGTTTTATATTTAATATAATATTCTTTAGCCATGATTTTAATTTTATTGTTATCGGTCCGGCTATCAACTCCAGAAAGTACACGATTAATATTTTTACACCATGTAAATAAAAAAAAAATTATAATTTTTTGTATTAAAATTTGTTTTAAATTATGAGTTCTACAAATAAAATTTAAGTCAACATTTGCTTCAATTAATAAAGTTAACTTTGTAAAAATAAGGGGTTTGTTACAAATATTATTTATAGTTTTAGTTAAAATATTTAGAATATGCTCTATAATACTATTAAATTTTTTACTTGGTGTTCTTAATCTTTTACCAGAATAGTTTCTAACATTAATTTATTTATTTTCATTATGAATGTCTATACAATCATTTATACATACATTACAATTATTAGTAGAATTAATTAATATTCTAATTATTTATATAGCCAGCTACATAGCCAATTGTCATTTCGCCTATTATTGATGTATAGGGTTTTAAAAATTCTACACTAAAACTATCCAAACCTAAATTTAAAGGAACATTATTACTAATCACATCATTTTGTCCAGTTAAGAATTGTTTTAAATTGTCTAAAGCTCCAATACTATCATCTAACTCACAATTTCCTAAAGATTTTAATGAAGAAAAATTATTTAAAAGTAAAGTTTTAAATGATGTAGAAAAATGATAACAATTAGGCATATTATTTCTGGATCCATGGCTTCTTATAGATCCAAAGAAACATTCTAACGAATCTTGATTAATATTCCTAAGTATCAGAAACTTAAAATTTTCAGATTTTAATTTTAACCATAAGTAAATGATTCTAAATTTTTTATATAATTTTTTATACATATTGGTTGTTTTACAGCATTTAATTCATTAAATTTATTTACAAAAATCATTGATTTGAAAACCTGAATTGCTTCGTTCCAAAATTGGATGTGAGGAGATCCATTTTTAATGGCACATCTTAGTGGTTTGCCAGATATTGAATTAATTGTGGATCCATTGGTAGAATCAAATACCTTATCCATAAAAAGACACAAATTTGATGTTCCCGTTGAGTTTGATAGTAAATTATTAGAATCTAAATTTAAAAAAAAATATAAATATATATTTAATATTTAAAAAAAGTTATATGTATTTAATATTTACCATAATTAGAAATAAGATGCATTGTTGAAGCTACTCGTTGGCTAAATACTTGAGCAGCTAATGATATACACATTTTTTTAATTTTAGCTGGTATTACATGTGATTCTGTCAATTTTGGCAAAGTTCTTAATTCATATATCTCATTCTGTTTATCAATTTTATATACATTTTCAATATGGCTCCATGATGCTGTTTCAACCTTCCCATTATATTCAAATTTTAAATTTTTAGTTAATAAATTATTCCTCATACATTTTAATAAATGTGGAGGGTCATAAAGAGGTACAATTTCTTCGTCATTAATTAAAAATCCCATATATCTATCTTCAATATTTTGAATTTTACACTTTTGAATTCTTTCCTTTATAAGTATATTAATTGCAGCTTGATTTGTACATCCTTGGTCACAAACAGTGGCTTTTATTTTTAACCCAGTCATTTGTACAGCAGAAATTATTTCTTTAATATAAACCACAAGATCTTCAGTTTTTGTAGTACCATAACAAAAATAATAAGCAATCGGTTGTTTAAATTTTTTTCGTAAGCCTCTTAACATGAATACCAGAACGTGGTTAGCAAATTTTAAATTATTCTTTTCAAATCCAAAAATACAGTCACTTTTTTTATCATATGTTAGATTTGCATCTAACGCCATTTCGTCAAAAAGCAACGTACAGTACCTATCTAAAATATATAATTATTCTGCTTGATGTTTTAAATTGTTCATAATATGATTATTTATACCAGCATTGAATGGGACTTTCTGTAAGAGGTTGTATAAAGTTTTTTTAGAAGGCAAAGCAAATACTGTTGATAAAAATTTGTATCCTTTGGGAGAATTTTTAAATATTGAAAGTGCCATAATTTTGTCATCTAAATTATATCTTCGACCTTGTGGTTTCTTTTTTTGAATTTTGATTTGATTTATTATAAAATTTAAAGTATTTGAATTAACATTTTCTATTAATTGTGTAGTTAAATTGCTTTTTGAAAATTTCTTTGCTAAATTAATTTGACATCTATTACTTTTATTCTGTTTTTGTAAACGCTTTGTCTTCGTTTTAACTTCATTGATTCACTATACAATTTTTTACATTTTGGGGTTAGCTTTCCTTTTCTGTTTACTCCAACTGTATTTAATATCATATTTATGCCCACATCCTGACTACTTTCTAGAGGTAGAAATCCATCCAAATCTGAGTCCACTAAAAATTATTTTAAAATTAAAATTATTATATTTAAGTACTTTGAATTAAAATTTTCCTTACATTGATTAGAAGCACAAGTTGTTTTAAATATAAGTTGATTGCTACATGATGGTGTATCTCTAAGTGGTGTTGAATGAGCATCACATATGCCTGTTGAATGAGCATCAGACATGCCTATTGAAATAATAAAGTTCAAATAAGACAATAACACTAAAATAATTTTAAAATCATAAAGTTTCTTACTTTCATTAGAGATATTAATTTTTATCGGAGATGGCAAATTGTCTTGGTTTTGTTCTACATTATTTTTTAATTCTGGTATCATTGGTACTCTATTAGAACTACTAAGTTCTTGTTGCATTAAATTAGCTACAAATAAATAATTAAAAATATATATAATATATAATATGGATACGAAAAAATATATATCTAATTTAACATATTATATTAGGTATATTATAATCTATGGTTTTAAGTGCATTTGAATCCGGGCACTAGTTATTACATAATTACATATTATAAAATAAATTAATACAAATACAATAGCTCTTTGGATAAAAACGATCTATTATATTTTATATTATACCAATAAAATATTAAGAAAAAACTTGAATTATAAGAAAATTATAATATATAATATAAATTTTATAAACTGTATAAATTTGGGACACGTTTAAAAAACGGGTAAGATAGTTAAAATAAGGGACATTCCCGTATAATACGGGACGTCTGGCAACCCTATACATGAGCATAAAAATGCACCAATCAATAAAATTAAATTAAAAACAACGAAGGCAAATTCTAATATGTTTAGCAAGATACAGTGCGGTAATGTTGGCCCTAGCCTTA
>JAIUCT010005763.1:0-10904 GCA_021307375.1 Tetraneura akinire | reverse complement strand
GAAATTGGATCCAAAAAATTGTGTCAATCTTAATGGATTCTTTTCAAGATATTATGTTATATTAAAGGTAAATTCTGCATAACATTATCATGAATATGGAATATTATTCATCATTATTGTAATAATTACATAAGGTTAAATTGCATAATTTGCAATATTTATGATTATTCTAAATAATATCTAAATTAATATTATATTTAACAATTTTATTTAACATAATTATTGTAATTTGTTTAAATGTAATAAGAAGAATTCATATAAATACTTTAAATATCGATTTTACTTAAATTTCAAATTTAAACAGCTATAAAAAAAAAACTTTTTTCTTTTTAAACGTACGGCGTAAATGGGATTTTGTGAATAAAAATAAAAATAACATGTGTATGAAACCGAACAATCGATTAATCGGTGGTGAATACTTTTAAAAAAAATAATCGATTAACCGATTAATCGGTGTAACAATCGATTAATCGAAATAATTGACCAGCCCCAGGGGCGGATCCAGAAATTTTCCAAGGAGGGGGCGCATATAATATAAATTAATATTTATTAATATAAGTTTTATTTTGCATATTATTGCATATTTAGAGTATTTTTACCAAAATTTGATCATGTAGGTAATGCAAAATTTATATTTTTCGATAAATCTTATATTGTTATTTTTTATAAAAATTATATATATTTTTTTCATAACTTCATTTTGAAATTATCTATCATGCCGAAAGAAAAACTGTCTTCGGCCTATAAACTAATACAATTATTGAATGAATTTGGCGAAAATATATTTTGTAAGGTTTGAGAAGTAAAAGTTGCGAATGTTTAAAGCGTTTTAATGTGGTGCAACAGATTTTTAGTGCATATAAATGCATATTTCTGAACTTTTGAAGGCATATTTCAATGCATATTTTTCTATCGTTTAATGCTTAAGTGCATAGGTACTTATTTGGGCAGTTTTTAGGACATGGACTCACGAGCCCTGATTATAATTATTATTATAGAAAAATATTATTTACAAAATATAAGTACAAATATTTACGAATACTGTACTCGTATATTGGGTATATCCCATTTTACAATGAGTTTATCTTATATAGGTAATGTATTAATATTCAAATAATATTATATAAATAGGTATAAAATATTCGTTATGGTATATTTTCATTTTACTATGAATTATAATCGTTCGAAATTGCATTAAATTTTAAGATTGCAATATTGTAGCGTGGTTTCAACAATTTTTATTTATATTATAAAATATATATCTTATTTTTTTATTTCATTTGGAGGGGGCGCGCGCCACCTTCGTCCCTTCCTTGTATCCGCGCATGACCAGCCCTACCTATATGGTCCATATATGTGTGATAAAATTTTGCGTTTTAAATTATTTAATAAAAAATGTAAAAATTTTAATCAATATTTACATTATCTGACTGAACTTCGCTCAGAAACGTTTGTCACCTAAACATCCATATCTGACAGGACTCGAATGCAATTATGTAATGGTTTAACATTACATTCAAAATCTAATTATTATTAAACACTATGATTTGCACACCTGTATTCCTGAGGCACATCTTTTTTATTATTATTTTGACATTTTTCTTAGAAGTTTAAATTAAATCACAAAAATCAATTTATCTATAATTAAATTATTTGTACTTTCATATTTAACATTTCTACAAATATTCTACTTCTCGATCACCATTTTTTACAATAACATACGCCATAGTATGTAATATTAACGACTTAGATTATTTATTTTTTCATTCAATAAATAAAATAACTAAAATATTTCTTAAATTGTTAATATAAAATCTTCCAACAGATTTAAATTATTTCTAGTGGAATCTTATAGTTTGCTGTGTACCATATGTCCATATACTTAATTATTGATGCGTATATAATTAAAACGTTTCTTTTTCAAAGGTTTCGTTCTTTTCTTCTCTATATGCAATGACACTAAACACTCTATATAATTTATAATATTTAAATCAATGACGTATATCTCTTAAACTACATTATACATTCTTTTAGAATACTATGGATAATGTTTCACAATTGAAAGAAACCAAACTAAATTATATTACATTTAATAATCTAAATTCAAATACTACGTATGAATTAAAAATATTTGTTGGAACACATATTGGTTATAATACTGAGTATTTTCTACTTACTAACTTCACGACTAAAAATGAAAGTAAGTGTTAATTGTTGATATATTATATTTTTATATAATTATGTGTAACTTCTTGTAAATTGATGAAAAAATATAGATTTGCAACCAGTTGAAGATTTTGTGGTTTATAAAAAAAGTCTAAAAAATCGAATGGTTGGACTTCGTTGGAGTTTTGTCGAAAATACACGTTTAGATGGATTTTTAGTTTCATTTAATGAAGGGACTTTTGCAAGCACAAAAAATGTTTCTATGATTTTACCAACGAAATGTAAAGCGTGGCCCCAATATTATTGTCATACGTTTAATAATTTAACTCTTAGTAACAATTATACAATTAAAGTTCGTATAGATTGAATTATTCAAAATCAATATAAAAATTTAATTTCTTATTTAGAATAATAATTATAATATATTGTGTAAAATTTCGTTATAGATACAACCTAGATCCATTGATTACCCCGAAGGTGGTAAAATATCATCGGTGTCCTTCAATAACGTTGACGGATGTAAGTTTAAAAATAATTATTAGTGCTGTTACAGATCTAAAGAGAATGGTGTTAAATTTTGATTAAAATTTGAATACAATAATAATTAATTGCATTCTAAAACTGATTACAGCGAAGTTGATCTAATAAAATATTATGTATTGATTTAAATTATTACATTCATACAGTTTCTACGTTCAATATAAATGCTCATATAATTCCTAAATACCCATACCTGACAGTAATTCGCTAAAAATCGTTTTTCGAATGTAATGATTTATCATTGAATTTAAATTTTAATCAAAATGCAATACTATCCTCATTAGACATGTACCCCTCCCAGAGCAGTATCACTTTTTCTTTTTATACATAAAACAACTACAAAATGAAATCGTAAATGATGTATGAATAGTGTTAATTCCCTATAATTTAGAACTGAGTTTAGCAATATGTATTTGAACTTCAATCAAATTATCAATTTTTTTTGTATTGTACCTAAGTATTTTGTAGTATTGAGAAATAATACGAAGAACATTTGTATGGATTCTAAGATATTCGTTTAAATTAAAAATATCAACATTAAAACACTATATAAAAAAGTGAAACTTAGAATTTTTCTAATGTATTGGTATTATGTTAAGTAATATATGAGTATACTTCAGTAAAATTTTCGACCCATAAACCCAAAATTGCTAACTTTATTATACATTTTATAGATAAAAACAAGAATTTTAAAAAATATTCAAAATATTGAATATTAATCTATATTCTGTAAAAAAATTAACTTCACAGATTCAAAAAATATCGTGTATATATGTAACGGGTAATGTGCATAAATGGGTAATGTATACATTATCCGGATAATGTGCACACTATCCACAAGCCCGGTTTAAGGGGGGGCCAGGGGTGGCACGACTCCGGGGCCCACATCCTTTAGGGGCCCACTTTTATAATTCATAGATCACAATAAATGACAAAATATGTATTTTAATCTATGGTAAAAAAAATGCTTTTAAACAGAGAAAAAATGCATTGTATAATAATTAATACATTCTTGACAAGCCACATTTTTCAATAATAATTTTAATATTTTATATTTTCATCCCATACTACATAATCGTGGCGTGCGTTTCCGGTTTCAGCCGTCCGGTATGGCGCACCAGTTGCAAATTGTTCAGCAGAACGAACATTTTCTAAATTAACACGTATAAAAAATAAATATAGAACAAGCCAGACTCAACAATTTGCAAAAACCAAAGCTAGAAAATTTTTGAGATTTGGGTTTTTAAATAATATATTACATATATATATATATATATATTAAATTATAGATTTTATATAGATTTCTTCTATCTTTAGTTTTTACGAATTGTAAATTTTGATTAAAATCAATCATTTGCATTTGTCTGAATGTTGTATCATTACAGACGTTAATTTAGAAAAGGTTCGCTGAACAATTTGCAACTGAGAGAGTTAAATACTTAAATATAAATATTAATAAACTATTATATTATATAAAATTGTATTACTTACAAATATTAATTATAAATAAATAATATTACGAATATATGTAGGTATTTGATCTTTATATAATTTTACAATTTTGACTATTATTATTATTATTAAATAATAATCTACTAATCCCTTACAAATTATAAACCATTGGTATGTAACATTGACCATTTCTATTATAAAATTAAACTATTATTTTCTGTACATTATAATTTGTTGAAAATCAATAACTTTTATCTATAAATTATAAAATAAATCGGAAATTTTTTTAACCTCAATGAAATTAATTAGAAATATTATTTTTATTTTAAACAACTTATATATTATTTTAAATGCAAGTTATCAATATCATAATGATAATATGTGTATATTTAACATTTATTTGACTAACCTTTACTATGTATATATGATACATCAATTATTTTATAATAATCAATGACATTTTTACATGTTGTATATTGTTTAGTATAAAAAAATAAACTCAATAAACTGAAATCCTATTTTACTAGTTTTACAAAATATTAGGTATATATTTAATTTAATTTAAGCACAATAATTATTTAATATTATTAAAATATTTACTTAATACTCATATATTCATATTTAAAGTACTGAGGGGCCCAATCAGTGATATATACCCCGGGGCCCAATATAACCGTAATCCGGGCTTGACTATCCATAACTACTGGATAAAGTAAAAAAAAAAACGTACAATCTGTATTTCATCCGGGTAATGTGCACATTAACCACTAACCTATGGATAAAGTAGGTAAATAAATAATCAAGAAACTATTAAGTTATTATCAATAATAAATTATTATATTATTACTAATTATATCGTTATAATTTCATTTTTACAATCCAAAGTGGGATACTGGGATGACATTTAGAATTAGGTATATAAAACTCCAGCAGATTTACAATAATTACATTTATTTGTAAAACATTTTGTTTTACAATTACATTTTTTAAACCCTTTACTACCAGTTAAGGATTGAGTATTTTCCTATTTCCCGTAAGGATTTTTATGTTTCTAAAACCTCAGAAATATTCATTAATGGTTTTTTTTCCTGTTAATTATACGTTTTTAATTTCTGATAATATTTCATTATATTTTGACTTTGATAAATAAATGGAATTTTCATTTTTTCTTTAATGAAATTGTTAAAACATTTATAAAAATTTTCTTCTTGCGAACTCATTTTAATAAATAATTTAATTACACGAATTATTCAAGTATTACACGTTTGTACACAAAAGCAGATAACACGGTACTAAAGTTTAAAACGATTGGATTTTATATTTTAATAAACGTTTAATTCGCCTGATATCAACCACCGAACGAACGCGATTTATAATTGTACTCGTACTATTAATATTATAAGGGTATTGGGTATGTATCCAGTTTAACAATGTTCAATAATTATTTTTAAACGGAAATATTTATCGCAAATTGTGCATTACCCACTTAAAGGTAGATAAAAGGAGATGTGTAAACTACCCGGGTAATATACGAAATAAACGATTTGTAAATCATATTTTTACTTTATCCAATAGGTATGGGTAGTGTTCACATTATCTAGATAATGTATACATTATCCGTATTTCGCACACTACCCGTAACATATATAATACATACCTATAATACCTATTTGGCTATTTGATTACACGATAAAATGTTCAAGTCTTACTATCAAAATTGCCAGAGTAATCGTGAAATTACAGTTTTCATGAAAAATGCCGTATTTTCACCATTTCTGGTTGTTCTTCTATCGCATTGACTAATTTTGAGAAATTCGAAAAATGACTTATATAAAGTACCAACTAGACAATAGGTATTTTATATCGGAATCATATGCTAATCATGTCTAAATCGGATTATTTTTTCTGTAGTAAAAGTGTTTACGTACAAACTAAAGAATAAAAAATAGACATAATTATAAAACTAACAATTTTTCGATTCGCTCAAAATCTAAAAATAATTAAATTATATTTTATATACATATACAACGTACTCGGGCATAAAATACAACATTGATTCCAATTCGTACACAACATATTAACCCACATTTGTGTGAATGATGACTGGAGGGCTGCATCCTAGTTGGGTCAGAAAATATTTTTATAAAAATTACGATGTACTAATTGAGTCCTGCCATAAAAAATGTGATGTACTAGTTGGGTCCGGCAATAAATAATGTGATGTACCATGTACCTACTAGTTGGATCCGGCCATTTAACCTAACCGCTAATTTACTAAAAAAAAAAATTAACTTCAATTTTACTTCTCTCAAATAAAATATATATTTTTTTTCTTGATTGATCTTGATCATGCGTATCAATCGAAAAAGATAACATTAATATTGTCGATTGCAAATTGCAATAAATCACGACAATATTTATAGTATTATTATTGCACTATAAAATTATCTCAATATTATCGATGTAGATAGATACTTACATACAAGATACAAATTACAAAGACAACAATTAATAAAGTGATTTGTGATTATAACGCCAAATTTTTATAATTATATACTTAAGGAATATTAGTTATTTATTATTAAGCCAGGTTCAAATGACTCGTATATTTGATAGAATGAATATTTTCATATTATCTGTGTTAAAAGTATCATGAGTTAAAGTAAATTACAACCTTGGAACTCAAACAGTGTATTTTACAACCCGGAACCCAACTAGTATGAAAACCTGAATTTGGGACCCAACTAGTTTGCACCGGACTGGAGTTCTCCACTAGCAATGCTTATGTCACTGCTTCCTAAATTTAATAATGTACCTAAATATTATATTTTACAAGACTGAACATACTCAGGCAAAACATTAATATAATGACTTGCCTTGATGTTAGAATCAACATATTATGTTATTCATCTATCCATTGGCTATATATACCTTTACATGTTATTTGTCATTAGCGATAACTAAATAATTTACTTATTTCATAATATGATATTAAATTAAAGAAAATCCTAGAAAAATATTGATTATAAATTAATTTTCATTTAGCAGCATTTTATTTAGCACCAACTTTAAAAATTATGATATTATTTAAATTCCAGTAGATTTTCATCTTTCAGATAATTTATGTATCTAGGCATATTTATTTACTGATAATTATTTATATTATTTTATTTTAAAATCTAGTGCCGGATCCACCAACTAATTTAAAACCCAATGAAATTGGTAGTACCACTATAAACCTTCAGTGGGATATACCTTGGACTTTCAACGGTGTTTTAAAAACGTTTATTATTAATGTAGAAGAAGTATCAGCTATGGATATGAACACATGTTGTGTTAGCATTCAACCAGTTGAAATCCCAATTGAAGATGAATTGCCTACTTATAATTACACGGTAACATATTATTTTAATTTTACGATCTTTTATTATTTTATTTGCCTTTAATCGAATATTATTAATATTTTAATAATTATCATAAAATATAATATACCTACCTACTAAATTTAATTTATTTACAGCTAACAAATCTAAAACCAGGTTCCACGTATTCTATCGGAGTGTTAACTCTATCGAAATCGTTATGGTATAGCTCACCGGCAAGAATTTCAGTAACGACACTAATCGAAAATTAAACTACAGAACTACAAAATAATGTTTAATTTGTTTTTAGTTTATATTTAACACACTAGTGTATAACTAAAGAAAACACAGTTATTTTAACCTAACCAATATATTATAAATTTATTTCATAATATATTAATATACTTATATTATAATTAAATAAATTTATTTATCCAAAATTATTATCTATTAAATGTTTAATAAAAAAAAAATGTGTTTATCTCAATATGTTAAATTTTTTTATATTTTTTAGAAATACATAATAATATAAACATAATAATAAGTAGTAGGTAACCGTGAAATCATAAAGTGTACCTACAATAATGTGCAACTGAATGAAAAAAAAATTTATATACACAGGCATTGATAATATTTTCTAGACAATTTAGATTATTTAAAGTTTAATGATACAATAATGCTTCTGGATTTAACTATAAGATACTACATAGATATAGAGATAGTTCTCTTTGCTTTGACCATTGTGCACAATTATTATTGCTGTTTTATTGAATAACTTAAATTATATGAATATATTATGATGTAGACATCTCGTGTTCTAGTTTTTCCGAAATTATTTTCAATATAATTATTACTATGACACTATGAGTCTATGAATATAATAAATACAAAACCTAATCTACAAATTTTTTTTTCGGAATAGGTTATCGTTATCATCAACAATAGGTAAACTATATTTATCGACTACTAAATGGAACAATTAGTAAAATCTAAAGTCAAATATAGATAATCCATACAAAAAATTTCTATTTAATATTTTTAAATAATTACTAGTCCCTATTGTCAAACAAATACAAAATTTGGTATTTTAAGCGAAGCAAAAAAAAAAAAAAATGTAATTTCTTACAATAATGTGTGACTATAGAATATATTTTTTTAGACACTCTTTCAACCCGAGATTACATATCTAGTGCTCAGTGAATAAAGTACAATTTGCGATTATAGAATGTATAACATAACATTATAAATATAAATAATTGTTGAAAATGGATCACGTACAATAATAATTAATCGAATGACAATATTTACTCTATGCAATGTATATTATAAACTTATATAAATTTGTACATTGAACTTGTCATTATCAAAGATTGATTGGAAAATAAATAATAACAATACTAGGCGGAAAACTTTTTTAACCGTCGTATTTTATATGTGTATACTGTATAGTTTATACTTGTATATATAAACTTGGTTAGATTTTGTCTGAATGAACATCCAATAAAATTTTCCAGTTTCTTACTTTAAAATTGCTCGAGTTATCGTGAAATATTGAAATCGAATTCGACAAAATTTTAGTTTACGTGAAAAATGCCGGTTTTCGTCATTTTATCATAATATTTTCGTTTAAACTAAAAATATGTACTTTAAACAACTATAAAAAGATATTGAGAATAGGGAATTTTATAATATTTTGGTGTGATGTTAAGTAATATGTAAGTATATTTTCGTAAAATTTTCAGACCTTAATACCAAAAATTGCCAATTTTATCAAACATTATATACATAAAAACGAGAATTTTACGAAATATTCAAAGTCCTATATATATTGTAGAAAATTAACGTAACGGTTCCAACATTTTACCACATATATATATAGTATTTATTTGAACACCCAAAAAAATTTTCAAGTCTCTATGAAATGGCCGGAGTTATCGTAAAATATTGAAATTGAATTCGTCGAAATTTCAGTTTTCGTGAAAAATGCCATTATTTTGTCTTTTTTCTACGGTTTAGGGTCAATTTTGAGAAATTCGAAAAATGACCTAAATAAAGTACCAACTATATCCACTTTCCGACCGGAAACATAAGCTATTCGTTAAAATCGGAGCATTATTTCGGATAGGTATTAAAATTGTTTTCAGATATAAAAAAAAGACACACATCATTGTAGCTTTGCTCAGAATCTAATATTATAATAATATTTATGATTATCAGTGAATAGCTGCGGTGCATGCACAATTAAAGATAGCAAACTGAAGGCCATAGTATTAAAGATGCCTAGGCCTAGGCCTAGGCCAATTGTAGACAGTTAAATTACAGGGTATACGAATGGCGCCGAGTGCACACCCTGCCCCCCCCAAATGGCGCCCAAGCATATGCTATTCGTGAAAATCGGAGAATTATTTCTGTAAAAGTGTCTTCAGACATAATAACAAAAAAAAAAAAACAAAAAAAAAAACAAAAAAAAACCACTCATCATTGTAAAACCAATACATTTTTCGGTTCGCTCAAAATCTAAAATCAGTAAAAAAAACCATAAAATAGCCATAAAATGTGTGACTTATTCCTGAAAGATACTTAACCTTTAACCTAACCTATGCACCACGCAATAATACGAGAGTAAAATTAATGTTACAAAAGTTATTGTTCATACGTCGATTTCCTTTGGGTTGGAAAGAATAATTGGAGTCCTCAGTTTTGGTATTCTTAAAATCTTGAGGTAAAATTGTTTAAAAAAAATAACTAGGGATCTACATACTGCAGGTATTGTCTTTTGTTTTTTATAATTCCTAATAATTATTATTATTTTTATAGTGTAAGAACATTCGTTTTATTAAGTATAAAATATTACGTACTGTAGTAGGCAGAGGCGGAACTACATATATACAAAGGCGGGTTTTTCCGCGGGCCTCGTCGTAGAAGGGGCCTCGCCGTATATTTGTAAAAAGAAAGTATTGTTTTTGCACTGAATGGTTATTATTGAAATTATAAAATTTATAGTATAATAATAAAATAATATTATTTGGGTGTATTAAGAACTTTTCGTTTCTTATACATATTGTACTTAATACTTAATAAGGTAATAACACTATTATAATATTTATGTCTAAAAAAAAGGTTCACGTTATCGCATTTTGCATCAAGAAAAAGAAGAATCATAGATAATCAAGAGAAAAATAATAATGAACAAAATGCAGCTCAGAGCATCAGCTTTTTAGATAATAGATATACATATATGTATGATAAATATCCGTGGGTTAGATTAGGCTCCGTAAGCTTCGTATAATATAGGTATATCCGTGGTTTAGATTAGGCTCCGTGGGCTTCGTTTGATCTTGCCACATAAAATTATCACTTATCACTTATGGAAATTATGTACAA
>JAIUCT010005753.1:0-11866 GCA_021307375.1 Tetraneura akinire | reverse complement strand
TTATTTTAGTCGACCATCTCGTCCTACCTTTTCCTTGTCTAATTAAGCGGGTCAGCCGTTCTAACGGCTAATTGCATAAGTCTACCGGTGCCCTATCTCATCTGGTCACTTTCTCACACTGCACCAATCCCACGTCATTGGCCACATGTATATTTTATTAAATACTATAAGAATAAAGGAAAACATAATAACTTAAAACATATGATGTCTTCATTTATAGGCGATGGCTAACCCTCTACCTACACAATATTGACCGTATCACATGATACATCTTATATACATTTTATTATTTAATGCACAATAATATAATTAAATAATGATAATTGAATGTGTTATCTATAAAAAAAAATAATACCAACATGAAGTACTATTATTCTACGTCTACCATAATATTTTTATTTATTAGGTACCTATTATTAAAAATATTGCGTTTGTGTTTCATATTCCAGGAGAACTATACTATAATTTACATTATTTATATATATTTTTTTGTTGTGAATTTTTATTTTGATTATCTATATATTGTTTCATAAATAAGTTCTGAATCTAATGGTTTTACTAAAAAACTTATATTTAAAGGTGATGCACAAAAAGTACAAAAATTATCATATACAAAAAAAGTAACAGATATCGTTAAAGTGACCAAGTAGGTTCATAATATTTCATATTTTTTGTCATAAATAATATATGGCGCGTACTATGTATTTGTTATGTGAACTTTTATATATAATAACAATCCGAATATGTGTATTTTAAATTTTAATATGAAAGTTTCAATAATTTTATTTAATGTATCACATACATATAATGTACATATGTATCACTATACCAGTAGACACAACAGGACCATAACTCGATAAATAACAATTTTGTGTTTTGTTATATAGGAACTTGTAATTTATCCCCTTATTTTTTAATAGTTTTTTAAACATCTTTCTCTTAATTATAAGAAATTTATTATGTATACAGTTTCCACCACGATATGTGTGTAATGTATTTATTAAATTATAAATAATTAAAGTAATAATTAGAAATAATATATAAATATAATTCTGTTTCGGAAATATTCAAATATACAAGTATACTCCTATGTGTATTATAACTAAGGCTGTAACTAAGGTCATTTTTTTAATATTTTATTTTCCCAGCCCTAATTATAACATAATGTTACCTACACAGGTATGTTGTGTATGTATAGAAAAATTTCTAAATAACGATAATAGAATATTAATAATAAATAATAATATTAGGTACACATTATTACGTGGTATATTTTTTGAAGATGAAAAATTATATAGGCGCACGCCTTAGGCCCGGTACACACTGGACGTTTTAAAGAACCAACACTGAAAAAAAGTAGTTGTTCGTAATAATCAATCTTTCTTGATCATTTTCTTTGACACAACGAATTATTTTATTTATTTAACAAATTGTTTATTAATTAATAATAATAGTCATTATTACTTGTATTCATGTGAACTACTGTTTAGCTCAAGTTTGTGTTTGTAGAATTTTTTACAAATTTGCAACAAGGATATTTATCCAAATATATATTTTTTATTTAAAATATTAGTAACCTTACCGGTTTCTACTACAACTCCTGAAAGGAGTTTTTCTACATTGAAACGATTAAAATCTTATTGTAGAAATTCAATGAATGAGGTATACCTTTTGACTTTTAATATTTACAATCGTCAAAATATTAATGTTTTTATTTTTTATTGCTCTTAGGAATGACTTAATGGACTCGCATTGTTGTCAATTCATCGATCAACTAAAATAAGTCCTGAAGAAGTGATCGATGAATTAGCAAATAAACAGAGAAAAATAGACTTTTTATTATAATTAAAATTTTAAATTATCTAAGAATAAATATTGTGATGTGTAATGATTTTTATTAATTATGTACTGGGGAGGGGACTTTTCCTTCATTGATTAGTTCAAAATTTATTTCATCCCCTCCCATCAACATTTTCTAAATACGCCGCTGACATATCCAGTTTTATGATGAAGCTATAAAAGTTCTGAGAAGTATTAAGTATGTTTAAAAGTCCACAATCAATGAGAAAATTATTTCAGGACAACCAATTACAACATAAATAAGGAAACAAACTGTTCCTCCTAGTATCAACAATTTTATAACTACACTACAAGGAGTGGTTAAAACTTAAATTTTCTGGTTTCAAATATGTTTCACCTAGAAATTTTAATCAAGATTCTGTTGAGAACTTTTTTGGATGCATACGAAGTCATGGTCTTAGGATATTAATCCAACAACTACATCTTTTATATCCTCATTTAAAAGTTTAATTGTTAATAATTTATCATCAACACATTCACCTGGAGCTAATTGCGAAGATGATGAATCTGATGGTTCATTAAGTAGTTTAAGAACATTATTACACAATGATACATTTTACAGATTTAATTGTTGAAGAAATTTTTTATATCAATCCATCATTAATGATGAATTTTAAGTTTTCATTATATGAAGACTATAATAATTAAAAATCATGCATATATATGTGGTTATATTTCAAAAAAAATTTGTAAAGAAATTGGAAAATGTGAGTGTTGTTTTAAGCAATTGACAACACAACATGTGTCCATCGTCCATGCATTAATTAATATACGGGCATATAATCCAAAACTTCTTGTTAAACCAGGAACCATATTTATCAAGCTTTTTAGTCAGTTCTGTGATATATTACATTTTTTATTACCAAAAATATGTACAGAAAAATATATAAAGAAAAATATTTGTAAAATTATTGAATCCATGATACCTAACACATTAGTAAAATGTCCAAATCATGATTTGTATAAATTATTTATTAATTATTTTGTTACATTAAATATATTTACTTGGGTTAAAAATATAAATAATATTTTAAAAGGAAATGATTTACGCAATATTAATGATCCTATTAAAGAAATTGCTTTAAAAAAATATAAGTCTGGAAAAAGTAGAAAAAATAAGATATTAAAAATGAAAATGTTAGCTAAGTAATATTTTGTATATGTAGTTATAAATATAATATAAAATATATATAATTCATATGTATGGTTATTTTATTTTAAATTTTTAATAAAAATTTGTAATTACGTATAAAATATTTTATTTTAAAATCTGTTTAAATTAACATTTAGAATTGTAGAGTATCAAAGAAGAAGAATTATCTATGTGTAATGTGTTAATAGACATGTACATATAGCGCTATAAGTGACGACAACAATAGTAGGAACTACAAAGGAAAAAAAAATAATAAATTGGGAGTTTCTTATCTATATTATATTTTATCTATGTTTAAAACGCCCAGTATGTACCGGTCCCTTGATTCTATTATATTGGTATTGGTATCCACCTATAATTTGGGGGGGGATAAAACTTCATAATATGACAGTACAATGGTCCGAGGTCATACCATACGGTTGTTTTGCACGTGTATGATATGACCTCATACATGCAAATATATACCTTATAAGTAATTACTTCCCTAACTGCAAACACCGATTTTGTCATATCCCGTGCGTTACTATAGCATAACGCAAGAGATCATAGTCATATCAAACTCATATGTTGATTATGACATAACGCATGAGCCAGTCATAACACACTCATGTGTTGTTATGACCTCAACAATGCGTTGTACATATATGCAGTAAGAATCATCATATCCTAGCGTAATCATAAGTATACAACCCCCCCCTCACAAACATCCCCAAAAACACCACCACCACCCATACACATTACCTCCCACACCCACAGAATTTACCCCCCACCCTACCTTACCACCACACAACCACCCTCACACTTTAATCACACCCTAACCTAACACCCCCACAACCACACCTTACTCCACATACTAACACCATCCCACCTTACTATCACTCTACAACCACACACTTAATCCCATACCCTATTCCAACACCCCCATATCCGCACCACCACACCCTATATAGTTTGTCCATGATATTAAGAGTAGTATAAAAAGTTGGTTACAATTATCTTTTAACAATACGTTATATGCTCAACATTAGTATAAAACTATAAATGAATCATTTCATCAATTAATATTATGTTATGAAATTCTTATATAAATTGTTGGTATTGTAAAAAAGATAAAATTAAGTAAATTTTTTATTTATATAAAATTCTGAAAATATAATGTAAAAACAAAATCCTATTATAATTATTAAAGAAATATATATCAAAAGCAGTAATTAATTTCTAACATTCACAAAACGTAATAATAATTATGATTATACCTATCAAAAATAATACTTTTATCCCGGTTGATCAACATAACTGTTACGTTATCAACGATACAAATATAAAAATAATATAATAAAATAAGGTACCTGGTACATACCATGTTAGACAAACTGATACAGCCCTCCTGGAGTCCTGGCTCTTGCACTTTGAACATTATACATTGCTGGATCCTGCATACTGGAACCTGGATACTGGAACCTGGATAGTGGACACTAGCCGCGATACAAATCTAATATATTGACTTACCTGTACCTATATAAATAAATTTGGTACCTAAGGTATATTTTATAAAGTTTTATTTTTCAATATTTAAAAGTATTGGTTGCAAGAAAGATATAAACAGAATTTAATATTTAATTATTATTTTCACAAAATTTATATTATTTTGAATTCTTTAATAAAAAAATTTATTAGATACCTAACTAAATATTTAATGTAATGTGTAAATTATACATATTTTTTAAATAGAATTTATAAAACATTAAAACGTATACCTACTAGGTACCTACGTAGGGTATTGTATTTGATTTAATAATATCCTTAGGTACCAAGTTAATAATATTTTTTATGGATTCTTAATTTGATACTAAATTTAAATAATAACGTATAATAGGTATCAAAACTCTGAATTATGGTTATTTTAGGGTGACCATATTAAGAAAATAAAAAAACGGCACAGTTGTTGCTTCCCCCCACAAAATAAACCCTCATCCATATACATTCACTATTCACACATATGCACACAAATCTCGAGAGTAAAAGTCCAAATCTCTGTCATATCATAAGCAATTATCTTGTTTTTACTTTACCCCTTTTAGTAAAATAACCTAAATAATAAAATATTTTCTCTTAATTATTCATCAAACGACACACAATGTTGTATTTCATTTGCGTTTTATATTTTTTTCATATATAGATACTTTATTTACAAACATTAATACTCGTACCTACATTATATAATAAATAATATTGAAAAAACGTGATTAAAACGGACAATCTTCTATAAACGGGATAAAAAGCATCACATTTGAAATTGGTCGGGACAACGAGACGTCTGGTCACCCTAGGTTATTTTGTATATTATTACGAGTACGTAGGTACTAATAATAAATATAATATATTCCTATAATAATCTTGAATCGATATTGGTAAAGTGTAAAATTATAAATAATAATAAGTGAAATTAAAAACTAACTTCAATAATCAAAACCACAGTTTAACAATTTTTCTAAATGCCTACAGTATGTCAATAACTGTATAATATATAATATATGTCATCCTATGAAATTTAATAGAAAAACAAAGCAATAAATTAAAGTAAAAGATGATAATTGCACAGTAATTATAATTATGTAATTCCACTTAAAGTTCAATATAAACAATTGTACCCGTGTAAAAGTATTAATTACCATATTATATATTTCCATAGTTTTTTAATTCATCATATTATGAATTTATGAATTCAAAATTACCATACAAACACAATTACTGCACAATATAAAAATTAATATTAATTGTTTAAAATTTAAAATATAAAATAATAAAAAAAAATAAAAAATACATAATAAATAAATTTACAGTTTGAATATTATTTAAAATTTTAAATAAGAACTTATTAAATACATATTAATTGAATCATACTGCAGGCATTAAAATGACATTATTTAATAATAATAAAATAAAATAACACAATACAACACAACACAAATTTTTATCTTTTATTTTAAATATATATGTTTAAAAATATTATTTATTGTAGGGTTTACTATATTTTTATAATATTTGACTAACCTTATTATAATGTCCAGCACAGAATTTGCTGTAATTACGTGGTTCTACTTTGACTCATTTTTGACTATTCACTTGATTGTATATTTGTAACTACGTAATTAGAAATAAAACGTTAAAAATGTATAACAATAAAACGTTTATAAAGATAAGAAATTAAATAAAAAGGTTATACATTTTTTAAAATATAATAACTATATGATGTTTCATCTCAATAAAATATTGATATATAATGTAGATTAATGGCTAATTAGTAATTGGTTTAGTGATATAGAATTATTATATTATTGAAATGAATATTTAGAAATAATTAGAAAATATACAAATATTATAGATTATTAATTTTACTAATATATCAACTTTAAAAAATTATATAATAAATATCGAGAATGGAGATTTTTGTAATTTTTTGGAAAAACTTTAACCAATATACCATGGTTTCATAATATAACAACCAATATTTACTATTTAATATTATATTAAAAACTAATATTAAAATAAAATAAATACCTACCAAATAATTTTACAGGATTATTGAAAATTATTTATAATTTTAAATATGTGTATATTACGAATTTTATTCATATTGTCTTTAAAATTATTTTATTTATCAATTATAATAAAATATATTTTAATACACAACGAAATTATATTATCGTTTATATTAATTATTTAAAATATTATTTACTATTTTATCATAATATTTCGCTTACCTTCATTGTGATGTCCAGCACGGAAAATCCATTTCCTTAGCTGTAGTCGACGGTTATTGAATTCACCAGTATTGTAATACGACTTTATTCTACTTTGGCTCATTTTTGACTAGGTATTCATTTAATTAACTACCTTGTATAACGACGTAAAAATAAATAAAATGTTAAAATATTATAACAATAAAACGTGTATATAAACACATATAATAAAAAAACAAAAATAATATAATAAAAACGTTTGAAATTTGTAAAAATATTACAATAGCTATATATTAGCCATCGCCATAGAATATAGATATAATATATAAACGTATAATGTATAGTTTCATAACAGCTGTTTGGTTTTAGGACATAGATTTATTGCACCGTTGAAATAAATACAGCTATAAAGAAAAATTGATACTGTATATTTTTGCAACTTTTTGGAAATAAGTTTAATCGATAAGTGAGGATACTTCACTATAATTTTTAGAATTCCAACTACAAAATTAACAATTTTATTTAACATAATGTTAAAAATTTTAAGAATAATCTTAAATATCTAAGATCTAATATCTAGATAAAATTTAAAATGTTAAAAAATTACAAGAGTTCTATATTTTCACGAAAAGTTCATGTAACAATTAGACACCAATAATTACCCATTAAAATTTTCACGTCTCTACGTTCAATATTACCCGATCATTAAATTATCGTAAAATATAGGAATTATGTTATAATAAATTCAGAAAGTTTGTAAACTCTAAACGAACACAATATTAATTGCATAATATAATAATTAAAAATTAATACCTATTACCTATGTAAAATTTAAAATTTTATTAAAAACTACAAAAATTAAATAAATAAATTTACAGATTGAATATTATATTTAGTTTTATATTTCATTCATATTTTCTTTAAAATTATTATATTTAACAAATGCAATAAATATAGTAATACACAGGGAAATTATTATCTAATATTTAAAATATCATTAATACTATCTTTGTATAATTTCTTCACTTACCTTTATTATAATGTCCAGCACGGAATTTGCATTTCCTTAGCAGTTGACGATTGTTGAATTGACGAGTACTTTCATACGTGATTGAATTATATTTTGACTCATTTTCGACTATTCATTTATTAATAAACTTGCAACTACGTTAAAATAAATAAAATGTTAAAAAAAAAGTATAACAAAAAAATGTTTACACGAGTATATATAAAAATAATAATAAAATAAAATATAAGCGTCGCAAATTTTTAGAAATGTTATAATAATTATATTATGTCCATCGCCATAGAGTACAAATGTATAATCGATGTAGAGTACCATAATGTAGCTAAACGCTTGATGTGTTTGATGTCATGGAATAATAATAATTATTGATTTATTGAAATAAATAATGATAATCCATACATAAAGTATAGGTATTAGAGAATATACATTATAAATTTTAAATAACGATAAAAAAATTTAGACTGAAGATTTTTGTAACTTTTTTAAATTACGTTAATGAGCAATATGATATTATGCTTCAATAAAATATTCAGACCTTAAAAACCAAAATTTCCAAATTTATTAAACTTATGGTAAAAATATTGATAAATTAAAAGAACAAGAAGCCATATAAAAAATAGGTTTTCGATTACAACTTACATTGTAAAATGTATTGTATATTAAGTATATTTACATATTACTTAACATCATATCAAAATATTAGAAAAATCCCTAGTCTCAATTTTTTTTTATAGCTGTTTAAAGTTGATATTTTTAGTTTAAACGAAAACGTTAGAATCCTTACGAGTATTATTCTTATTATTTCTCAACACTTTTACCATAAAAATTAATAGAAAAGCCAAAAAATTTGGGAAATGTTTGAAGTAAAATTGTTCTATCAATTTTTCTAAATATGTAAATAACTGTGAAATGTGTTATCCAATGCAATTTAATAGAAAAATAAAACAATAAATTAAGGGTAAAGATAATAATTGTACAATACATAGTAACTGTAATGATTGAAGATTGAACACACTTTAAGTGCATATAAACAATTTTACTTGTCTAAAAGCAAATAAGTCTATCATATCATATGAAGTCCGTACATTTAAAATGATTATATTACGTATAATAAATTCAGAAAGTCTAATCGAACACATTATTTTATTACATAATGATGTAAGAATTAAAAATTAATATTACCTAACCATGTAAAATTTAAAATTATAAACTACAAAAATTAAATAGATCAATTTACAAATTGAATATTATATTTAGTTTTATATTTGTAGGTACATATTATTTTATTCGCATTATCTTTCAAATTATTATATTTAACAATTATAAAACCTATTACCTATAATATAATAAATATATACCTACCTAAGTACCTACTAGTGTACAGCGAAATTATTATCTTTTATTTAAAATATATCCGTCTTATTAAAAATATTATTATTAATACTGTCTTTGTATAATTTCTTCCCTTACCTTTATTGGGATGTCCATCACGGAATTTTCATTTCCTCAGCAGTTGACGATTGTTCAATTGACGAGTATTGTAATAAATTAATTACATTTTGGCTCATTTTCAAATATTTATAAACTTGCAACTACGTTAAAATAAAACTATAATGTAAAAAATGTATAACAATAAAATGTTTACACGAGTATACTCGTATATATAAAAAAAAATATTGAAATAAAATGTAAACCTTGAAAATTTTTAAAAAATATTATAACAATTTTATAATGTTCCATCGACATAGAGTATAATAGATGTAAAATACTATAACGTAGCTAAACAGCTGATTGGTTTGGTGACATGGAATATAATGGTATTACATGTACTTATAATAAGTAGTTATTAAAAAAAAAAAAATTAAATTATTTATTTAGTTATTTAATAATTAATCTTTTGATTTTTAATATATTAATATTTAATACATAGGTATTACATTTTCATAATATTTACAATTATAAAAGAATGTAAATAATTATTAAAATATCAATAAAATATAATAAGTTTATTAAAAGATGAATGGTAAATTAATTTATAAAATCGAATGTTCTAAAAGCATTAATAAGCTAAAAATATTAATTTTAAAACTAAATAAATTACCTACATACAATAATTAAAATGATTTATGTTTTCTGAAAACATATTGAATATTGTAACTTATTTTTTATGAATAAAAATATTAAATGCAATAGGTATATACAGAAAACAGAACAATATTATGGGTAATATAATTTATATGACCTTTGTCAACAATATTTTTGTTTTTATTAATTTATTATTGAACAAGAAGTAAGTCCAATTATTATATAATAAGAAAAAATAATAAAATATACTAATGACAGTAAATATAGGTACTTAACGCAAGGTTACCTACGTTATTCAAAGATGATTGTTATATTGTAATGCACTGACAGAGACTTTTGGTTGATTATAGAAGAAAATTATAGGGGATTTACGATTAGTAATGAATTATCAAGGAAATGACTTTTATAGAATATACAATACCTATTATTAAATTATAAGGTGCCGGAATTTACAAAAGATTGGAAACTCAGAAAAGTGATAAGTGTGCCACTACATTTTTTTTCTCGTACAAATTTTAAATCTAAATAATATACATTTTATAATTTATACAGCTTTTGAGTTTTGAATTTATGATTTATTATTATTATTATCGTATGACGCAGTGTCCGGGAGAGACCCAAAGGTCCAGTTCGGACTCCTTTTTTGTCAGAATTTCTATTCGGTAACCGAAGGTTTAATAATTAGTTATGGCTATATTATTATTAAAAAACAACGTTTACATTAATTATGTCTTACTAGTCCCTATATATAAATATTAGACATATTATATTTTTATTTTTTATTCGGCTATAAATATGAAAATGGTAATAATTCTTTTTATTTTATTATTCTTAGCGGAGGAAGCCGATAATTATAGATAATGAACGAAAATGGTATTTTTCTGAGTGTCGTTTTTGTACTACAATAATTTATCAGCTCTTTAATCATTTCTTCAAAAAGAAAAAAAAATAGAAAAACGACGAAAATCCATAAAAATAAATGATATATTTTATTTTCATAAAATAAAAAACTAATAAATTCTTAATTCATATAACATATTATTTTATTTCATAAAAATACCAAATGGCAAAATCAAAGTAAATGCATATTATAACATATATGAATAGATAATAATATTCGATTTACAATCAAAATTAAATCATAGCTACGGAGTTAAATACAGCTTGACTACAGAAAAAAAGAATCACGTTATAAGGTTATAGCTTTATAAGTAAGAAACATAATACGAGTAATATTATCATATTTTATGAATTTTGTATAATAATGTGCATACAGGTATAGGCCACACAACGTGCTTTGTCATCTATAGTTAGTTGGCTGTATAAAAAAAAAAAAAAAAAATCGCCATTTTCGTGTTCGTATATTATACTAAAACCGTAATAAAAAAAAAAAAAAATACTGTATATAATACAACTACTACACAAGTAATATATAAGTATGACGAAGCAATTGATTTATAATATAGTTAGCGGTGATCAGTGGCGGAACTACAATCTTTGAGGCCCGCGGGTGAAATTTTTATTAGCCCTAATGAATAGTTGTATAATACTAATATTTGAAATTTTAAAAAAGGATATTAATGTATTAAGTAAACAAGAAGTCAATAAATATAATATACAAATTTATTTTACAAATTAAATAAAAATAATTGTTTCTGCTACGATCTTGTGCAAATGACTTTATCAATGCTGACACGTTCAACTTTTTGGCGCGTTCATTTTCAATTGATATCATTACGAGACCACTCAAACGTGTTTGAGACATAGTATTTCTAAGGTAGCTTTTAATTAATTTGAGCTTTGAAAATGACCTTTCTGCACTGGCTACTGTTACTGGTATTTGGTAATGTAAGAAATGTTGTTAATAGGTCTGGAAAACTCGTAATTAGATTATAATTCTCTAACTTTATATATTAAGTTATAGGACATTAAATTGTACAGTAATTAATATGTATTATAGTAAATTTGTACTATTAACTTATGATAAGTATGATAAAA
>JAIUCT010005748.1:4435-20228 GCA_021307375.1 Tetraneura akinire | reverse complement strand
GCTTGTCATTGGTTAATAGTCTTTATCGAAATTCGTGACTAATATTTTTATAGTAACTGATAAGTGATAATGTCCATAAGCCATAACCATTGTTATTTGTTATATTTGTGAGAGTACGTGAAGAAAAAAATTTAAATTTAAATTCAATTTACTTTTAAAAAAATTTTATTTTATTATTATGGATTTGAACGAATATTACAACATATTAGACGATGATGACGAGGAATTTCAATGGTTTATTCCACGAGATCCATATACAATTGAACCAGGGAAAAATGGATTTCTAAAGTACACAGACTCAAAATTTTATACACGATATCGAATGAAAAAAGAAACTGCATGGTATTTGCTATCAAAAATTGAATCAAAAATCAGATCTCAGACGAACAGGTAATATCAAATTTTTCTGATTACTTTCCCCTATATCTATACCACAGAACTAGTACCTATATAATCATGCAATTAATTTTGGTTATCACAGGAATCATGCGGTGGAGCCAGAAGTAAAATTGCTATTGACTCTTCGATTTTATGCCGGTGGATTAATAATGTTGGATGCAAGAGAATTAGTAGATGTTAGCAAAAGTACTGCGTGTAATATCATACGTTACATAAAACATGAAATTGCCAAATTAGCTTCTGAGTTAATAAAAATGCCAACTGGTGACGCCATTCAAAGAAATCGTGAATTATTTTATCCACGTGCACGATTTCCTCGAGCTATTGGTTCATTAGATTGTACTCATATTCGAATTCTATCTCCAGGTACAGTATTAGTAGAATAATGATGTTATAATATTATATAATCCAGCACATATGATATTTTTGTAGGTGGTCACTTTCCGGAAGTGTTTAGAAATAGAAAGGGTTATTTTTCTTTGAATGTGCAAAGTATAAGTTCAGCAGATTTGAAGTTTCTGGACATTTTTGCGCGATTCCCAGGCTCTGTTCATGACCAAACAATCTTCAACAGTTCAACTGTGAAAGAAGAACTTGAAAGTGGAATGTATGGAAATGATAGCATAGTAGTGGCTGATGGAGGATATGCGAACACAAAATTTATAGCAACACCACTTCGAAATCCCATCACGCCAATAGAGAATTTATACAATGAATCAATAATCCGAATTCGAAACCCTGTTGAACGGCAATATGGTGTCTGGAAAAAAAGATTTCTAATTTTATCATTGGGAATGAGAATGGGACTAAAGAAAACACAATCTGTAATTATAGCTTGTGCAGCGTTACATAATATCTGTATTGATTTCGAGGGAGAACAATCACCACCAGATGATCCTGAAATTCCTATGTTACAGTTATAGTTACTATACAGTTACTAGATATTGACGATGATCCTGAATAAATGGAAAATGAAATAACAACACCTCGAGACCAACTCATAGCTAACTACTTTCAAGGTCTTCTACAATGATTTTTATTAAAATAGTTATAAAATAAATCACAAATGTACAATTTTATTTTAAACTTCTTTAATGATATATTCAAAAATCTTGATTTAGTATTATAAAATGCCATGTAATATTATTAGTAATAAATTATACAATTAAAACTTTATACTATATATCAGTGGTGGTCAAATGATTTTGTCATGGGGGGATGTGGCTGATTTTTTAACATGCACTATTTAATCATTAAAATGTAATTTATATAGCCACTGCTATATATATATAAATATAATAAAGTTATAAAGTTTTTTAATTTTTTATGAATATGTTTGTAGCTGGTTATGTCCGTTTATTTAACTGTGATGGGAAAGTATCATTAAAATCATGTATTGTTTCATTAAAAATACAAACTAGAGCATTACTATGCTACCTGTGTATTATACGTATGTTAATTTTGTTTTCATTACCTTAACTGTTAACTTATATCTTAAATACTAACAATTAATGAAAAACATAAGTATGCTACCTAAGTATGTTTAATGTTTAAATATATAAAATAATACTTGTATCATTAATACAATAAATTATTAATTAGTATGTTTAGAATTATCAAATTAAAATAAAGTTTGATGTTTGATAACATTAAAATTCACATACAAGAAAAAAACAATATTCATTGAATTTGAATAAATAATACAAAATTATATTTGATTATATGTATATTATAGAGGAATCACATAAATATTTAAAATAGTAACCAATGAAATATGTATTTATAGTTTTTTTAAAAAATTAAAAACTGAATAAGAAACTAAAATACTCAACATAAAACATGTAGAACATAAGCTTAATATGTTATTTGTAAGATTTTATAACAGAAATTATAGAGGGTTAAACAAATTCAGATTCCAATTGCTTTCGTAATAGTTGCATCTCCAAGTTCCATTTTTCCCTCTCCCAATCGTGTTCCTCTTTTATATTAGCAATTTCCAACGTATGCAACTCCTGCAGGTAATCTTTTTTCATTTCAACAATTTCCAATTCTTTATCGATTAAGATTTTTTTTTTGTATCGCTAAAGCCTCAAAAGATTTACTTTTTATCACCTTATGACCAATTTTTCTTTTCTTTATTACATTTTCCACTACAACAGTTTCAACATTCTCTACCACATGTGCATTGTTACTTTCAGTTGATTCAATATTCTCTGTTATAGGAACATTTTCTGTAGTTATTCCACTGTTAGTCTCGTAAGTGATCTCATTACTTAAAGCTTCTACTGTACCTAATATTGAATAAAAATTATATTTTCATACAAATAAAAAATACAAATTTCATTATTATTGTAACATGAAATTACCATGTCTTTGCTGCAAAGCATGGTGCTTCCTCGTTTGTAGCATATTTGCTGAATATCCACTCCAGTCAATTGCAACAACACTGACACTTGGCTCATCTATCTTCTCTTCAATTCTATCATCACAATAATTGTAATCCGTGTCTAATGCTACACCATTATAAAATTATAATTATAGATACATTATAGCTAATCGTGTAGGCCAATAGTAAATAATGATGAATATAGTGTAATAATTACCACATTTTTCTGATCCATACCAATTAGGTAAACCTTCAATGCTCAACTTGATATTTTGATACAATTGCTCTTCTTCTGAAGTCAATTGTTTACTTGGCCGAAATGGGCCTCCTCCCGTTGCTGATGAATATTTTTTTTCTTCTGCTATTTGCTTTCTTAAATTCTTCTTAATAGCGTCATACTTCAGTTGAAGTGATTCTTTTTTTTTTGGTACTGTAAATATATTATATAAATGTTAAAATGAATTGTAGTACTAGCTTCTATCATAATATATATTATTAATATTATGCACTTGCACTTACCACTCCGAATCCATTTTTGTTGTAGGATTTTTCAACCTCATCCCACGTTTGCGTTTTTTCATTATTTGTAACAGCGTCTGTTTTTTTATTTTCCAATATGGAACTGTACGAATTGCATAATTTCAATAATTCAGTCACCTCTTTTTCTGAATAATTTACAGTGCGAACTCTTTTATGATCCATTTTTTAAAATTATTTTTAATTATAATAATGATCAAAATGAAGAAAAATTGATAAAGTTTTTATAAACTTTTCATGTTTAACTAATAGCTAAAGTCTTAACTGCCACTTGAATAGGTCAGTTAAATTTATCTATAGTTTGGTTCCGCTATCTAGCAGATAAGAAATAACTAGTGATTGAAAAAAGGCTATAACTAGCAGTTAGCGCTATCTAACAGTTAAATTTTCTTAACTGGCAATTGAAAAACCGGCCCTTACAATGTTACCGCTTGTACTAACTATCAGTTATATCATTTTAAACAGTACAATTTTTTTCATTGGATCATTTTAAACAGTACAATTTTTTTCATTGGTTAATAATGAAATCAGCTGTTATGTGATAAGGAAAACTTTATTTACATACATTTGTTTTAAGTGATAATCGTTTACCGTGTTGAACACGAGGTTGTGTGTGTGTAAGTTTTTGTTTTATTAATTAAAATTTTGATTTTTTTTAAGTATGAATTATTCTTGTATAATTTATACTTATAATTTTTAAAAATGAATAAACCAAAAAGAGATAGGCAAGCCAACTTTTCGCCATTAGAAGAAAAATTACTTATGGAACTAGTGTTAAAATACGGTTCCATAATTGAGAACAAGCCTTGTGGAAAAGACCTGTATAGCTTATTTCTTATGATTATGGAAAAAGAAAAACTTAATTGGAAAGATAATCTTATTGGGCAGTCTTATGACGGAGCTTCAAACATGCGAGGGAATTACAAGGGTTTACAAGCACATATTAAAAGAGAATGTCCCCAGGCATTATATGTTTGGTGTCATGCTCACAGATTAGCACTTGTAGTTAAACAAGCAGTGTGTTGTGACTCAAATTCAAGAGACTTATTCGGAAACTTGGAAACTTTATATACCTTTTTTTGGTGTTCCAAAAAAAGAGCTGCAATATTTAGAAATGCTCAACAAATGTATTGTAAAACAAAAAAAACACAAGAGCATGCAGTCAAAAGAGTCAGTACAACACGTTGGAATTCTCACTCAGCAGCTTTAAATGTTGTACTTAAGTTTCATAGTGCTGTTTTGCAAACATTAGAAGAAATTAAAAATCTTGAAGGAATTTCTGATGCAGCTGTTGGTGCTAGCTGTAGTGGTCTTATAGATTATTTTACTTCACGTCGATTTTTGTTAACTGCTATGACTTTCAAAAACATTTTTGACATATTGGAACCTGTCACACGACAATTTCAATCTCATGATTTGGATATATTATTGGCAACAAATATTGTTTCTAACAGTACAAAAAATGAATAAATTAAGAATGGATAGCTCGTTTGAGAATGTTATAAAATCAACAGATAGTTTTATTGAAGAGAGTGATAATGACTTTACTCCTCTTAAGATCATAAGACCAAAACGTGTACCAAAGAAAGCAGGTATGATAACAAAAAAAAAAAATTCATTTTTAAATTGTATTTAAAAATTAAGAATGTCAATCTTAGTTTTTTTTAACATGATTTTAGTTATTTTCAATAGGAAAAATAAAAACTACTAATTTGTATTTGTTGACATACTGAAAATATTGAATATTTTTATTTTATATATTAATTTATCAAAATCATCACAATAACAATTAACTACGAGTAGTTCTGTATTGTAAATTGTAATACATATTTTTTAAAAACATTTTAGGTGAAATTATGCAAGATGACCCTATTGTATGTCCTATCAAGAAATTTGAAGTAGAAACATACAATGCAGTTATAGATGCGATTTTAAATGAATTAAATGACCGATTTAAAAGCAACAACATTGGTCCATTAAAAGATATTGCATTGCTCTCAGTAAGAAGAATTCGCGAAGTGTGCAATAATCCGAGTTATGTAAGGTTTATTCAAAAATTAATAGGGATTATTTAATAACTGAATACATGCATTTTTGTAAAAATTTTAAAGAATTTGAAAATAGCTTAAATCTGCCTGAGTTTTTGCATGATATAGATAATAATAAATCACTGTCTGATGATGAAAATGAAAATAATGATAACAATGACTCAACAATTGACCTAAATACAAATTATGATGACTTAGATTTTCCTCAAAATGATCAAATAGGGATTACAAATCTCTGTAGTACTAAAAAAATTTTTGAAATATTCTGTTTAGCTAATTTGAGCAGTATTTTTCCTAATTTATACTTGGCATTAAAAATATCTGTAATATTTCCTATATCTAGTTGTACTGTAGAACGTTCTTTCTCTAAGTTAAAGCTCATAAAAACTAAACTTAGAACTTCCATGTTACAAGAAAGGCTAGAAAATTTAATTAAGATCAGCTGTGAAAAGGACATTGATCCAAATATTGAAAATATTATTTTAACATTTGCAAAGAAGAGTTCTCGTTTATGTAAATTATTAATATATTAATTACAGAGACTAAATATTTCATTGTATAAAATTATGTTGTTTTACTTTTTAACATTTTTTTTTTTTTAATTTTCATGTATTGTAATATATGTAATTGTAGAATTGTGTTTTGATAATTGTTTAATTTACATGTTCTTAATTCATTTTATAATTATAATAAATAAATAAAAGCACTGCTCTGATATTGCAATATTTATTTCAATGATCATATTTAGGGCTAACTATGTAAAATTTATTCAAATTACATAGCTAATTTTATTATTAAATAAAATTGTAAATGCAGAATTGGAGCACCAGATTTGGAGGATATTATTGTAAGTCCATAATTGGTTCGAAGTCGAATTTAGTATTAATTTTTAATATATATCTTAAAAATAATTTGTCTGTATAGAAAACAGGGGTAGATCTGAAGAATATTTAAGAGAGCGAATTGAGATTATATGTATAATTCAAGGGATCTTTTACCATGAATAGTAGGGTGGAGGGTATACATTTTCACAACTAAATATTTCATTATCAGAAAAAAATTCCAAGGGGGTGATCACTACGTCACCCCCACCCCTTAAATCTGCCCTGATAGAAAATGGATGGCAGTACTAGCTAACTAATATTATTGTATTCTATGCTAATATATTAGTTAGAAAAAAAAATTTAATTACTGGGAAATGTTGAACTATATAATTTGTAAAAATAACTGATTACGATCAGTTTGGTCTGGGTGGGTAGGTGGGTAAATTAATTGGTGTTTGCCCTACATATATTTTTATATTTCGGCGCCACTGGAACAAGGAAACGGATTCTGATATTTGGAAAAAAAAGAACCAAATCTGGAATTTGATTGATAGTAAAATGGTTGTATCCATTGGTAAGTAGTTGTATTACCTAAATTACAAATACATTTTTGAATCAATGGATCATGTACAAAAATATTATAATTATTAGTTTCAACAGTCAATGAAAAAATATACCTAACAGGTATGAATAACTGAGTTATTTTCAAGTTAATTACCTAATAATTAGCATTCAATAATTATTATCTGTGGACTGTGATACCGAATTAATATCAAGGAAAGTATTAAATTGAAAAATAAAATATTAATAATGCTATATAATCAATGCTTTCTTTTTAAAATTATTACTAGCCTTTTTTGGGGTATGAGCAAGCCACATAATTTATTTCAATCATATCTAATGTGCATGATATAGATATCTTATGCTTATAAGTTTTATTTATTAAAAATTATTCTTTCATATTCCAGCTATTGATTTTACTAGTGATTGTTAATACTTTTTAATTTTACCTTTTTCTCATTTTTTTTATTTTTGTTTAAATGCAATCAAACGACCAGTATATTGCTATATTTGTATAATATAGTTGATATAATTAATATTTGTTGACTAGTAGAAATTTTGGTCGTTTGTTTATGATTTGACTTTCTATATTTTTAAATATTATTTTTTAGCTTATTTCATTATGCTGTAATTTTATAATCAAATTATTGGATCAACTGACCAATTATTTATGCATGAACTACATATTTTGTGACAAATTGCCTATTTAATTAAAATAAAATAAAATAATTAAGGGGATTGGAAGCGGCTATTTATTAAGGAGTAGTGTATAGGCAATATTACAATTTTTTCTCATTACGCAGTGTGTTTGTGTGAAAGGTATATGATCATAGTGTGAGTAGATGCGTCGTCAAAGATTGTATTGTATACCGAAAATACCTAAGCCTGAAATACAACATAAACGATCGCGTTCTTGTAAACCCATACAAAGATACTAAATTTATAATTTGTTGGTCTGATTTCTGTTAAATATCTACCTTGGTAAAATTTATGGCGATTTTTATTATTAATATCTTTGTATTCATAAAGAACAATCATTTCATAATTAATTTTTGTCAATTCTAATACATATTATATAATTTTTATAGTTTTTATTATTTTATTATATAAAATCGGTTATGTTGCAGACTGGTTACTCCAACGAAACGAATATTGAAATTTATTGAATTACAAAATGCTTAGATAACCGCAAAACAACATATTTATCAACAGTCAAAATTTACAACACTCAAGTACAATTATGAAAGTTTTCAAAGAGATAATTTCTTTTATACAAATCATTAATAGTATCTTTGTTATTTAGATTTTTCCAAGAAAAATTATTTGTGAATGGTGAAACTGTTGAAGTAATAGGATGTCATTTTCACAGAGTTTTATAATACTTTCAAAACGATGATTAATTGTGTTTAATAATTTCACACAATCAATATTTGAAATGAACCAATAAACCTAAATTACAAATATAATTTTTAAAAATTATCTATTATAGAATGTTAAAAATATTTATTTTTTTATTAAATTTTTTTTTTTTTTTTTTTCAGTTAATTGATTACCTACCGAAGCTTCCAAGGCCCATTTTTGTGATATTGTGCGATTTATTTTATATTGTAGTGAAAATTGTGAATTTTATTTATATATTCGTGTGTTAATACTGAACATTTCTCTGTCAGTTATATTTTATTTTTATAATTAGTGGATTTTTTTTTATTTAAAATCACTTTTTTTGTATTTTGTGTTGTGTTAGGTACTAATTTAATTGTTAATTTTTTTTTTTTTAATTTTAAATAGTTTAATTTTTTGTTTACATATATAGTGTTTTATTTAAATATTTTATTAACTTTTATTATATATTTTTTAAGTTTTTATTTATTTATATTTTTTTTTTTTTTTGTATTTTTTCAGGGATATTATAGCCTTAAACAATCATAAAAGCCCTAGAAATATTTTCTGGCATAAAAGCCCTAGAAATATTTTCTGGCATAAAGTCCAAGAAATTTTTTCTGGCATAAAGCCCTAGAAATATTTTCTGGTATAAAACATAGAAATAGTTTTTATCATAAAAATCATAGAAAAAGTTTTTGACATAAAATCGATAATAAACACAATGAGTCTAAAACATAAATTAAATGAGGTAGCTCACTACGTTAAAACTGAATTTCCTGATTTAAATTATTGAAATTTGTCTGTCTCTGACTGTTGTTAATTGTTTGTGTTAATAATATTTGTAAAAATGTTTTTCATAAAGAAAATGATAATGCGTTGAAAAAAACCATAGTAAATGCACTCAATAGACAAAGTTCGTGTCTTCCAAATCTGATAGATAATTATGAAGGTTGTGATAACATTGGTACATCTGAAATAAATAACAGTAACATACTAAAATACTCGTATATTAAAAATCAAAATTATAATTCTCTTGATTTCATGAAGTATGATTACAAGAAATTAAGCACGATATGTAAAGGATTATAAATTAATAACAATTACAACAGTAATGATTTGATGGATAATATTAATGTAACAGATTACCAAATCTTAAATAACCACGATTATCGTGTGAATAACATTTCTATTTTTGAATGTAAAAATAAGACTCAATTTGTACCTATTTAATATTTATTTATTATTTAAAGCTATTTACGATTGATTTTCTATTTAGCATTAAAGCATTTGGCATATTTGCCTATCAGTTTATTAGTATAAATTTAAAATTTATTAAAAAATAATGTTTTTATTTTTATTTACAGAGCGGTTTCTGGCGTTTCTGCTGGTGCTGTTGTTACTGTTGTAGTTGTTATTGCTGCTGTTGTAGTTGTTGTTGCCGCAGTTGCTGCTGCTGTTGTTGCTGTTGTTGTCGTTGTTGTGGTTGCTTCGTCTTTCTTCTTTTTCCTACAATCTTCGGACCAATGCCCTCGAATACCACAGTATAAACATTCTAGTAAATTTAAAATAAGTAATAAATTATAAATATATAACATAATAAATAATGTATAGTGGATCAATGTATACTATTTAATATTTTATTAAACTTTGGTCATTACTCATTAGTAATTTATATTATTTTACTTACTAGCTCCCGTTTTCACAATATCGTCGCGGCCACCACGACCACTACTATAGAAATAATTATTATAGGTGATTGTCTGGTTTTCTTCACCAAATAATTGAAATTTACCCATCTGAAAATGACAAATAATATCATATTATGTAATATATTTATTCTGTTATAATATATTATATTCGTTTATATTTAATTTTATTAAATACAAAATTCTATAAAAATTAAAAATATGGTATATTTCATTTAAATGGTAATTAAAAAAACAGTTTTGAATTGGATAATATGAAACTGGTATGGAAGGGATGCAGGCAATCCCATATTTGCACTGGATCCATGGAGCACAGACCCCAGGCCTCAGATTTTAAGGGGCGCCATATTAATCACATAAGGCATGTTATATTCAATTTAAAAAGAAATTATTTTATTACTTATTATGGTATTTTTATATTTCTATACATATTTTACATTATTATCGGTGTATTAACTTATTGTTTTTTAAACTTTTATAAAAGTGTATTAGTCATAATATTATTATCTGATGAATGTTAATTATATGTTAAAAATATTAAAATATCGAGACATGTAGGATGTAGCACAAAAAGAAAAATTTAGAATAATGAAAAATGTTTTTAAAAAAAATCAAAGGTTCATTGAATTAATATTTTAGAAATAATGATACTCGTATATAGCATATAATTTAAATGAAATGAAATGATACTGATAATTGTATGAGCAGGTTACCGAATTTTATAGGGTATAAAAATATAGGTTAAAAGTTTACACTTATATGCTTAAAAGGGTTTCTAAAAACTGTATTGCTCCGGAGCACCATTTCTCTAAAACAGGCCCCGGATACATGTCTAAAGAGAATAGTATTGAAATTTGATTAAAGTTTGAATGTAATGATAAACCATCGCATTCGAAAAAATGATTCTAAGTGATGTTTAGTCAGATAATGTAGGTATAAAAATAGAAGTTAAAAATTGTATCACTTACATTAGGTAAATGAACACCCAATAAAATTTATAAGTATCTAAGTTCAATATAAATGCCCATAAAATAAAAAGTTTTCTAATGAATATAATAAAATTAAAAAAAGCAAGGGAAGGGATACAGGTGTGAATTCATAGTGTTTAATTTTAATTATAATTTGAATGCAATGGCAAACCATTTCATTCGAAAAACGATTCTGAGCGAAGTTCCGTCATATAATGCCGTTTTTTCGTCATTCTTTTCATAACATTTTCGATGTACTAAAAATATCAAATTTAAACAGCTATAAAAAAAATTGAGACTAGGGATTTTTATGTAAATAAAAAAAATACTTTAGTAAAATTATCAGACCTTGATGCCAAAAATTGCCAATTTTATCAAACATTATACGTAAAAAGAAGAATTTTACGAAATATTCAAAGTCCAATATTTTGTAGAAAAATGAACGTAACACGGTACCAAAATTTTACCACATATTAATATATGGTAACTTATGTAAATACCCAATAAAAATTTTAAGTCTTTAACTTCAAAATTGCCTAAGTTATCGTAAAATATTGAAACCGAATTCTTCGAAATTTCAGTTTTCATGAAAAATACAATAAACTTTTTCTTCAATTTGCCCTCTAGCTAATTCTAGAGAATTGGAAAAAATCACCTAACAATAATTATGTATATATAACCGAATGGTTCGTTAATTCTCATTATAGACCTTAGCCTTTGATCAATAATCTATGATCTGCGATATGAATATATGATCAACCCCAGGGAGGTGCTCAAAGAAATATTATAAGATTTACGATGGAAATCTCTGTTTATATAGATGTTTTGGTTGCTATTAGTTACAATAATATTATTTTGGTTGCTATTAGTAACAATAATAATATTATTACTTTGGTTGCTATTAGTAACAATAATATTTATATTATCACTATGGTTACTATTATAAACAAATTTATCCGATGAATCAAATTCGTCGAAGGAAAAATGTCTTTTTTTTCGTTATTTTTTCGTCCTTTTTCTGTGTGACATGAGGTCAATTTTGGGAAATTCGAAAAATGACCTTTATAAAGTACAAACTACATCCAATTTGCAATCGAAAACATACAACATTCGTGAAAATCGGAGCATTATTTCGGGTAGTAAAAGTGTCTTCATACTTAAAAAAAAAAAAAGAAAAAAAAAAGAAAAAAAAAAACAAAAAAGAAAAGAAAAGACCCACATCATTGTAAAACCAATACATTCTTCGCTTCACAAATTTTGCGGGTTTACATGATTTAATACCTCTTTAAGAGAATAGTCTGATTTTAATTCATATCCAACATTTTCTGGGATTAAGTCCAGAACAATGTTTTCATTAGTATTGTTCCTTAAGGGAAAAAAAATAAAATTATCTGTATGTACTTCACAATTAGGAGAAATACTCAACCGACCTACACCAGAGAGCTCAACGTTAAATGAATTTGCTGGATTTGTACAAATTATTGTACTTACCTCGGGTTGTGTAAAGAATAACCAAGAATTGGTTAATGATAATCTATGCCAGATTGGTGAAGTTACCGAAATAAATTTTAATTGGCATGATCTAGGAAGATTCTGCTTATTTTTTAATAGTTGTATTTCACATAAATCTGATTTAGCTCTATGATGAAGTGGTTGAATACCTTTACATATTTTAAATGTTGCTAAATTTCTGCATTCTCCCCATTGATTGTTCATTAAGGTAAAGAATCTTTCACCATCGCTACTAAGTGCTAGGTAATCGATATCTGGTGAAATTAAAAATAGGTTATTGTTAGTTGTAGGGATAGGTAAAGGGATTGGTTGGAAAACGGTAAACTCTTCGATAGATACTAATGGAAATTCTATTGCAAACACTAAGTAGTTATCGCGATAAAAGACGGTTATATCGGAGATTTTAAAAAATTCTGCTAACATATCGGTATTTGTCTCTAGTGGAAGAGCACTACCTACCGGTAGATTCATTTTAATCTCTTTTAATTCACTAACTAGTCTTTCCGGAGTAAAAATACTTGTGTGCATTTTACCGTTCATAGCTAAATTTACTATGGATAAAAGGTTTTGAGTTTCGTATTCATATTGATTTAATATTATTTCAAACAATACGACTTGTTCTAAAAGTTTAGTGCGAAAAGTTATTTTGTTGATATTCTGTATTATCTCTTTAGTTTGTTTCCGTAAATATTGTAGATTTTCTTGGAATTTCTGTTCATGGTTGTCAAGATTCTGCAAGTTTTTGTTTGTTTTCTCGGCTTCTAATCGTATTACTCTGGTCTTTTCCTGTATAAAATTAATGTTATCCACTCTACTCTTGGCTAAAGATAGTATTTTGTCGAAGATAGATTGAATGTCGATTTTTGAGGAAACTCCGTACAAAACGCTGGCCAGACGCCTGAACGTGCGCCCCAATCCTCTACTAACTCTCTTTTCTTCGATTGAATGGCTTCCGATCGTTGCCATAATGTTACGATGATTCACTTCGATCTCGTATAAATAAGGTAGAGTTGCCTGTGAAAATTCTTTCAAAAATTGTTGGCAAGTATTTTCTATTTCCACACTCCCAAAATTTTGTATCATTTTTTCACATATTTGTGAAGTGGAATTATATTGAGTCATAATAAGTTGATATTTCGAGGTGTAGACTGCTAGGTCCACATATGCTATCAAATCCCAACTAAGTTGTGTCATTTTCACTGATCCATGAGATTTGTAATATATTCCTTGATGATTTGAGAATGGTTCGACCTTGAACGCTTCCATCCTAAAATTGTCTTGGTTCACGGTCCAGATTTTCGGTAGTAGTAATAAGATGGTCAAGAGGATCTGAAGGGTCCGAATTGAAACATTTTTCCATATAGTATCCATTGTTCTGAATTTTCTGAAACAATATAAGGATCTTTTAATCTTTAATGATGAAATGCTTTTAATAGGTTTTGATGAATGGTCTGCCTTTTTCCTTTTTTATTTATTATTATATTTTTTGTTTTAGGATTAATTTCAAGAATTTCATAAGGACCTAGCCATTTTGGGGCTAGTTTGTTTTTCGATGCTTTTTCTTGCAATAGTACTTTTTGTCCTATTTGAAAGGTTTGATGATCTACGGTTTGATCATATCGAAGTTTGGACTTTTGTTTTGCTACTAACAAGTTATCTCGTGCTAAAGCTTGTGATTCTTGCATTTGTTTCTTTATCTCATACTGATAATCCTCATAATTATATTGAGGTTCAATATTCTGTGTTAATGATGATGGTATTACTACTGGACTACCATATACTAAATGATAAGGTTGAAATTTTGTTGCCGAATGATGTATGTTGAATTATGACAGAACATTGCATATGGAATTTTAGTATCCCAGGTTTGTGGGTCTTTATCGATAAAATTACGAAGGTATTCTCCTAGAGTTCGGTGACTTCTCTCAAGACTTCCGTTACTCTGAGGGTGATAAGGTGTAGTCGAGGTTTGACGTATTTTTAACAATCGACAAACTTCCTTAAATACACCGCTTAAAAATTCTGTACCACAATCTGTCACGATACTTTGTGGTAAACCGTGTAAACACACGAATTGTGTTACAAAATGATGTGCTACCGTATTTGCCTCGTGGTTTTCCAAAGGTGAAGCCCATGCAAACTTTGTATCAATATATCCTGCAATCCTGCAATGTTAAAATATATGCATTTCCCTTATGCGACTTTGGTAATGGTCCTACCACGTCGAGAAATATCTTTTCGAAGGCTCTGGTTGCTGTTGAGGTAATTACCATAGGTTCTTTCCGAGTCCGTGTAGCTGTCTTATTTTTTTGACAGGTTTCACACTTTTTTATGTATTCTCTGATCTGTTTTCTCATTCCCTTCCAGATATGCTGCGCATATATCCGATTAAATGTTCTGGTGACACCCTGGTGTCCACCTAGTGGATTTTCGTGATAATCTTTAATTATCTGTAACTTTTCAAGCTCACTTACTTCATTCTTGGTATATATGTAAATTTTCATTGAAGAGTTTTTGAAAATGTAACGAATCATATTTCTAACTATTTCCCACTGGAGTCCATCTTGTCCGCATCCCATTCTTGGACACGCTAGACTAGTAACTTGTAGTTCGATACATATTAATTTGAGTTTCTGAAGACTGGAGAAAAGGGATTTGTACGTAGGCTTTTGCCAATAATGTTCTTTAGTTATCAAATAGAAAATGTTACGTTCGTCCTTTTGGATTATTGCAACGTCATTTATTTTCTTTTGTTGTTGACGCAATTGTGTTATTTGTCCGAACTTTCGTCTGATTTGGAGGGCAATGCCTCTAGACATTTTAAAATCGGCAGATACACAATGCGCAATAGAAACATCTGATGAAGATTCTAACAGATCTCCTGTCATCTCAAAAACATTTGATGTTGGAAGATTTTCTGATTTGTGAAATTTCTGATATTCTTCTTCGATTTCATCTGTTACTTCGAGCTGAATGTTCTGACTACAATCTCCTTCTTCCTGGTTTGTAAATAATGGTTCAGTTGATTCTTTGGAATTAAGTTTCTGTGAAGTTTTTGATCTCGTAGTAACATGAATTCTACTGAGTGCATCCGCATTAGTGTTGTTAACTCCCGCTTTAAAATGGATTTCGTAATCATATTCTTCTAATTTAAGACGCCAACGCGTTAGTCTTGACCCTGGATCTTTGACATTGAATAGCCAGGTTAATGCTCTGTGATCTGATATTACATGGAATTTGGTACCTAATAGGTAGGGTCGGAATTGTTTGACACCCCATACAATCGCGCATAGTTCTTTTTCTGTCGTATTGTAATTTTGTTCCGCACGATTTAAGGTTCTTGAGGCAAATGCGATTGGTAGGTCGGTACCAATTGATCCTTGAGATAAAATACAACCAATAGCATAATTGCTTGCATCACACGTCAAAATAAATGGTTTGGTAAAGTCTGGATATTGTAGGATAGGTT
>JAIUCT010005747.1:0-10742 GCA_021307375.1 Tetraneura akinire | reverse complement strand
TCAGTTACAATTGTATGGACTTTCAAGCCAGCCTTTTCTAATAAAATGGGTGACTGTAAGTTGCGTCCAAAAGTACCTTTTTGATGTAAATTGCGGCCCGGGTTTTTTTCGGGTGTATGTAAATTGCGGCCCGAATTATTTTTTGGGTATATGTAAATTGCGTCCTGGGTATTTTTATATTAAAATTTACCAATTTACTACCAATATTTTCCTTCCCATTTTATCAGACTTAGGACTGTCAACATTACTGTTATAATGTAGGTATGGTTAAAAATATTTGTATTGGTACTAAGCTTAAGCTGTTAAATTTTTCTAACTTTGTCATTGTCGTTTAACATTGTCGTTAATACTCAGTGATCTGTAATACTTTCAGTTTTTTCTCTTCTTTTACATCCCATTATACAAACAAATTACAAGAATTTTTATTTTTATTTCTACTTAGAAGCTACCTTTCCATTTTATATTGTTGAACAATATCATTGCAAACTATAATATAACAAAAATAAAATAAAACGGCAAATATAATTTGTCTGTGTATAGTTAATATTAAGGTTTAGATAACCTTTTTCTATTTAATTTAGATATCTAAGTATATTTTGAAGTATTTATCAATTTAAATATTTTAAATTGATGTATTTTATTTTAAAACACTCATTTTACATTTTACTTTATTATACACATTTTGAATAATTAAAAAGAAGATCTGCCACAGGGAATAGGTATACAGGTGTGCAAATCATAGTGTTTAATTAAATTAGAATTTAAATGCAATGATAAATCATTGCATTCGAAAAAACAATTCTGAGCAAAGTTTAGTCAGATAATATAAGTATTGATTAAAATTTTGACATTTTTTTATTAAATATTTAAAACATAAAATTTTATTACACATTATACATGAACACCTAATACAATTTGCAAGTCTCTAAGTTAGTAAGTTCAATAGAAATGCTCATTAATTCCCTTGTCACCTAAATACTAAATGCTATTTGTGATAATAGGAGCATTATTTCTAGTACCTAAATAAAAAAAAAAAAAAAAACATCATTGTAAAACGAATACTTTCTTCATTTTACTCAGAATCTAAAAGAATTAATATAAAATTACCATAATAAACTACAATTTTACTATACATATATGAATATGTTCTAGGCTCATTGTTCATATTGGTATATTTTAAAAAAAAACAAATTCATTCTTTATGAGTTTTGAGCCTAGACTGACACCAACAAAATTCAGAATTATATATAAATATTAAATAATATTTTTTAAAATTCCACATTATTTTCGATTGCCCTTCTCTTTCTCTTGACCGTTCTGCTCCCCACCTCTCTTCCTTTGGCTACTCTTCACCTGATACCACTCTTCTCCTTAACACCCGCTCCACTCATATAATTAACTCTTTTATTCATTTTATCCTTAACGCTGGCTTCTTAATTTAACACTGATATTAATGTTTCACATCTCTCTTTTTTCGTTTGTTTGATAGACTTGTATTTGTTTTTATTTGAATTTTTTAATTGTTATTTATTTATTTTTTTCATTTAATTGTCGAGCTATAATATATTTCAATAAAGGCTAAAAAAAAAAAAAAAATTTTTAAATTATTATTTATACTTGTCTACATTTAAAGCAAGTTAGTTTTTTTTTTTACCAATATATAGATATATATTACAATTTCATAATATAATATACATACATCTATACACTATGTTACATTTATTAGAACAATAAAACTTTTATTGCAATACATAAAAAACATACAAAAATTTATCAATCAAGTTTCAAAATATTAATTAATTCGCAGATTTAATCACATATTATGGTGGTGATATTTTAAATTAAAATAATTGTTGTACACTGTAAAAAATAAAATACAAAAAAAAATAATAATAATAAATAAATAAAAAACAAAAAACTGCAATAATTACAATATTATATTATATAGTGGGTAGGTACTATATTTTTTGGTAGAACACAAAAATAATCATTTATTAAAGATAAATAAAAAATCATAATATAAATTCCTACTTTAGACAAAAGGTTAAGAGTAAACATATATAAAAATATAGTTATAATGAAAAATAAAAATTATACATATTTGTTATACTACCCAAATTCTATTGGTTTTTTAATATAAATGCTTCCAAATAATTTTTGGCCGTCAACACTGCATTCTATATTTTCTATATACAATATGAAAAAAAAATTATTTATATGTTATGACACATTTTATTCAGTACATAATTACTTATTATAGTCTTCCATTGGTAGTTAAATTTGAGTGACTTACTCCTACTTTCATAGGAAATAATTATTTTCTTGACATTTTAAACTGTATATTATGCAATTTAAAAAACACATTGAAAATATGCAATTATCGAAGGTACATTTTTGTAGTATTTCAATTTATTTAGAACCTGTCACGTTTTTTTTTTAAAAAGTATATAATGGATGTTTTTTTAGTTGCATGTAAATGCAATTATTAATAATAATTTTGTTTTAGATGGATATTAGTTCAGAAAATATTAATAATTTAATTAAATATCTCCAAGCAACATTAAGCCCTAATCCAAGTGAGAGGAAGCAAGGTATGTATAATATACATTTGTAAATAATTATGTGTAATTAATAGAACTATAACTCTTTTTATAGCTGAAAATTTTTTACTATCAATTGAATGCAACAAAAATTTTCCATTCTTACTCCTTCATATAATTAGTTCACCAAATGATGTAAATGTTGATTTGATAAAAAAAATTGGAGCTGTTACTTTTAAGAATTACATAAAACGCAATTGGCCAATTGTAAGTATGTAAGTATATTAGTTATTTACGATTTAGACTTTAGAGTAATACAAACGTTAGAAAATATATTTTGAAATTTTTATATCATATTATAGTTATTTATAAAACTAAGAAATATACATACATATTATGTATATATATATATATATATATATGTGTGTGTGTGTGTGTGTTTGTTTATTATATAATACCTGTTATATAAAAATATATATAGAATCATTAAATTAAGAAATTTATGTAAATTATACTGCATTGTTTTAGGACGAAGATACATTGCAAAACAAAATACATCAAGATGATCGTGTATTAATTAAGGAACAGATTGTATTTGTTATGCTGAATGCCTCAGATGCTGTACAAAAACAATTAAGTAATGCTATTTCATTGATAGGAAAATATAAATATTCCTGATAATTGGCCTAATTTATTGTCAAAAATGGTTGAAAACTTTTCAATGTTTGTTGGTATGTATTAATAAGTATTTATAATAAATAATGTTTTTATTTATATTGCTTATAAATAATTTATTATTTTAGCTGCACTAACCGGTGATTTAACACCAATAAATGGTTATTCATTATTCCGAAAATATAGGTATGAACTCAAATCTCAGAAGTTATGGACTGAAATAAAATTTGTGTTGGACAATTTAACAAAACCTCTTACTGAATTATTTGGTGTAAGTTAATATAATTAAAATTATGTTATTTTTAAACAAGTTTTTAAAATTATAAAATATTTTTTTAGCTTACTATGAATTTGTGTGAAGTATCTAAGGATCCTAAATTATATAACATTGTACTTGTAATTACTAAAATATTTTATTCATTAAATTATCAGGTAAAAATAATTTGTATTAAGTATTTGTTAAATAAGAACTTAGAAATAATATAACTTGATTAAGAAATAGGATCTTCCAGAATTTTTTGAAGATAACATGCAAATTTGGATTGATAACTTCCAGAAGTTGTTGGAATTAGATATTCCAGAATTAGAAACACAAGTATTTATAATATATTATTATTTATATTCATTATATTATTTTTTAATTACATATTTGTGTAGAGTGATGATGAAACAGGTATATTGCATCAAATTCAATCTCAAATTTGTGAAAATATTTCTCTGTATGCTCAAAAATACTCAAATAATAATCTTATATGAGAATATTAGTTACAATTATTTGGAAATTATTGATTAAGACAGGACATCAATCAAAATATGATTTAGTAAATATCTATAAATAAATATACTTTTAAAATTTGTACTCATTTTTAATTATATTTAGCTTGTTATAAATGCCTTGCAATTTTTGTCAACAACTGTTGTTAAACCTCAATATCGTGATTTATTTGATGATTCATCAGTTTTTTCTGCTATTTGTGAAAAAGTTGCTATTCCTAATATGCAATTCAAGGGTATATTAAAATTCATAATATATTTTATAATTTTTGTTAATTTTGATTAATTTTACTTTAGCATCTGATGAAGAATTATTTGAAGATAATCCAGAAGAATATATCCGAAGAGATATTGAAGGATCTGATGTAGATACAAGAAGAAGGGCAGCATGTGATTTAGTTAAAGCTCTTTCAAAAGAGTTTGAACAAGTTACTATGTCTTCATTTGGTTTATACGTGAAGGTGAATTTAAGTATAATTAAATTATAATTAAAATAGTAAATATATAAAGAACAAAATTGTATTATTTCGTAGTCTATGTTAGAACAATATATAAATAATGAACAAAATTGGCATAGTAAAGATGCTGCATTATTTTTGGTTACAACACTTGCTTCACGAGGGGAGTACAAAACGTCATGGTACAACTAAAATCAGTGAACTTGTTAATCTAGAAGAATTTACCACCTTGCATGTATTGCCTGAATTAGCACATCCTAATAGTAAGTATAACATCTTATATCTAAATTTTTAGATGATACTATAAAAAAGTATATTTTATATTTTGTATATATAATTTAATATTTGTTCCGTCGGTAGTTAGCGAAAGTCTATTGTGAATCGCAACAACATTCGTTCATTTCATGAAGAAATTGTGAAAAATGCCTTAAAAATGCAAAAAAATAATTACTTTAAAATAATCAATATCACCCAAAACACATTTTATACATACGTACCAACGTTTCAAAACACCAGAAAAAAAGATGAATTTCCATCAAAATCCCAGCCATAGTTATAACCTAATAATATTATTTTTTAATATTTTTAATAATCTTAAGAATTATACCTAAAATTGTTTTATTTGTATTTGTTATATTAAAGCATAGGCATGCGCACGGGGGGACCGGGTAGGACCGTAGATTTTTTTTGTAAATTTAATAATAATGGTATATTTAAGATTAAAATAAAAATTGTATATATTAGGTCATTATTATATTATATTCCTACATTTACAAAAACAATAATTATATTAATCAATCAAATTATTGGCGAATAATCTTCAATTTAGCATATTAATACATAATATAACGGCAAATCGACCTACACAGTCGCAGATAATCCAGAAAACTGGCTATCTAAAAGTCACAGGAGGTGCCGGAGACTATAATAGTATAATGGACCATGCGACGTCAAACCCAATATTGAAATGACGACATCATTTTATTGAATTAAATTATTACTTCATAAAATCACAAACTAAAAATGTATGTATACAACTATTTATTTATACCTACTAGAAGTTATCTGTAAAAAAAAATTTTGGTCCAGATATTTTTGATGCAATGCCCAGGGCTCCCTCTGCGAACAATGCCTGTGCATGCCTATGTATTAGAGAGACTTTATTTTTTAATTTTAGGGAATATTATAGCGCATATTTTATTGTTTTTTAGTACTATAAAATCCAAACCCTGATTATAATAATATATGATATGGTAAACAAGTCCAATGTTTAACTCTTTTTATAAATATTACTTTAAAATTTATTAATTTCTATTGTAATGGGTAATTATTAAATTTATTATTTATTTATAGGTCCCAATTTTAAGGTAATTAGTACCATGTCAGTAGGATTTGATCATGTAGTTTGGCATCAATAAAAAAGTATGGTGTGCGTTTGGGAAATACACCAGGTGTTTTAACAGAAGCAGTGGCAGAAGTTGCTATAGGTCTCATTATAGCAACTACTATAGTACGGCCACAGAATAGATTACCACTTACCTGTTCTATGTATAATGCTCAGTGCTTTAATGATATAATCAAATATTCCCGACGATTCCATGTTGGCGTGATTCAGTTGATAAGTTAACGAACCATAGACTGTGAGGCCACTGTCGCAAGGCTTAACGTGTTCACACAGACGTTTCCTCTCGTCACCGGAAACCTAGAGAAACATTATGATATTTTGTGTTTAATTCAACACACTTCAAACAATAAAATTCAATATATTATTATGTACACAATATAAATTTCGAATCTGTATAAAACTAGTTGCAATGATTAATATTTTCGTTAGAAGTTATGTAGAAGCTAAAAAAAAGACTCATTTCGGTAAAGCGTAGTTAGATAAGACAATATTTTATTGTTCTAATTAATCTTAAATTTATTTTTAAATATAAATTCGATATTTAAAAATAGAATATAAAATGTAAGAAAATTAATTACCAAAAAAATTACTATTAATACGAATTTTTTTTTAAAGTATAATTAAAAACTATTTATTTTATAATATTGTGCTAGTTATTTTTATTTTTAATACCTAACTATATTTATTAGAAACTTACACATCATATCTGAATACATAAAAAAATAATATTGTACACGATTCGTAGAAAAATTCCATTTTATTTTATTTTTTATTCGAGACACGAAATTATTTTGTTCTTATAAAACACCGACATCGTATTTGAAAAATAATAATTAAAATTTACAAATAATTAATTTTTAATTTAAATGTTATTGCGTATTTTTCTTATAAAATTTAATATGAATATATTATTTAAGTATTCATTCAATATTCTTTAATAATTTATATCAATATACATATCATCTTTATGGCAACTATTATTTTTTATTATATTATTTTAAATATTACTTTTGAAATCACATTAAAATATCTCAATAAATTGTTTTATTATTTAGTAATAAAATTATATTTTTTTGACGAAAAAATCTAATAAACATATACGTATACATTATACGTGTTTTTTGACCTTTGAAGGTCAAAAAGTTAATTTCCTTCAATTGAAATTACATAATCATAATTTCATACCCGTTATATAAATTCATACTTTACTCTCATAGAATACTACAATAGTTACTCGTACTTAAATAATAATATGTAATAGCAGTGGAGTAGCCAGGGGGTTTTAAGGGTTCAAACTCCCTCCCCCTCACTTTTAATTTATATATAATATGGTAATGGTGTATTTTAAGCATGTAAAACAGTATATATATGATTATTTATTTAATAACCCCTTCACACATTTCTGACTACACTACTGTGTAACAGTTACTTTATGTAATATATTATTACTGATTTTTTATTAGGTGTTCATAATAACTTCTTAATTTTTTATTTTAATAATGCATCAATTATAATAGAAATATTAAATTTAATCGTGTCTATTTTGATTTCGAGTAAATTATTATAAATTATAATAAACAAATTAGAGTAAGTAATTAATTTATTTAAAAAAAAAAATCTTAGTTTTTAAAGAAAATGAAATGTAATATATTAATATTGGATTTTGTTACAATAAACAAAATAAGAAATAGTGATGCAATACGACTAACACCAATCATATTAGAGAATACCCTTCTCACCCCCACTACAAATTATATTATTAATCTTATATAATATTATTCAGCGCTCCCTATTAACAATTATACTAATCATTTTAATTGATTAGGTGGGGACTCCAGGGGACTGCCTATAAGAAGCCCTTGCAGCCTCACTTGAATCCGGTTGTTGTTTTTCGGACACCCGATTGACCACTCAATCTATGTTCCGACTCCCGTTTCTCGCATATTAATATTCTCCTAAGGACCATGTAGAACGCTGTGAGGTTGCAGACGAATACGCGGGTCTCATAGTTGTTCGTCTCATGTCATCCTTTTAATTTACCCTTTACGAATGCGCGTATGTTCTACTGCATGGTTGCTGACGGATTCGCGGACCATGTTATTAGAGCTATGCGTCTTCATTAAATTTTATATATTTTGTCACATTGGTTTTAGTCGTACTTGCTTTACTGATCTGTATTGATATTAAACCTTTTGTTCTTTATTTATTAATATCTAACACATAAGGTGTATCCTATATATCACGTAGACCTGGATGATAGGTTAATGTGGTGATTTTTCGCTTAACGTGACTTGGCTATTGAGTGGACGAGGCACGGTGATATCACGCATTAATTCTATATTACAATACAATCTTGTCTGTTAAGGAGGAAGCCATTAGTGCACATTTGTTTGCACTATTGGGAGTATACCTGAGGAGATTATTGTATTGTATGTGCCCAAGCTCTAAGTTTATTGCTCCTTCATTGGACATTAAATTTGTGCTGGTGTCTCAGGTAATTAAACAAATAAGGTATATCACGACAGATCGATAGTAACGAGTATCGTACCACCCCTAGTATTTAATATTTAAAGTTCAACATCGAGGGCCAAAGGAAACCGTAAGTACAATCATAATAATATTTTTCGTAGTGGAATGGAGAGTAGGTTTGACATTATAATCAGGTAGGAGATTTCTAAAACGAATAGGTTTATACACACTCGTGCTTATTATATCTTACACCACCTCTTTTTATTCCATTACAAATGGAGCCCAACTACTACCATATTATATTTTATCCCCTACTTTCTATTTCATTACAGAAAATTAACAGTGACTAGAAATTACAATACTGTACGTCATAAATAATTGTTAACCATGATTATAATAATTTACTTTACAAGCAAACGACACAAATTAAAACTAGTTAGTAAAGACATTTTTCGTTTATGCCATTTTACAGCATAGTTAAATGTTCATAATTTATTTACGGATAAAAATAGTGTATTAACTTCATAAAATATCATTTTTTTAAAAATATTAAGATATAAGAGTTTAATTATTTACAATGATAAGATTTTCCTATACCTGAAGTCATTAAACGAAATTCGTCCTATATAAAATGAAAAATTTTATTTTTTATTTTTCAACTTTTTAAAAATAAAATATTAATATGCCAAAATTAACTCAATAAACGTGAGATGAATCATCGAATAAATTGGCCGATATAAGTACCAATATTAAAGCAGAGGCGAAACTACATATATACAAAGGCAGGTTTTTCCGCGGGCCTCGTCGTAGAAGGGGCCTCGCCGTATATTTGTAAAAAGAAAGTATTGTTTTTGCACTGAATGGTTATTATTGAAATTATAAAATTTATAGTATAATAATAAAATAATATTATTTGGGTGTAGTAGCCTTTACTTTATAACATACTGTAAATTATATAACAAAACAAAAATAGAAAATACAATATTAATACTTGTATAATAAATAATAATACATTAATATTAATTTGTAATTCAATATTTCGATTATTCTTATAGAATATGTACTTGTTTCCGGTTCAAATGTTATTTATAATTATATTACCGCAATACCGCTCTATGTAAAATTGTAGATACGTCCCCGCGGCCCTGTAACAATACGTCTCCTACCAATTGTTTCAATGCACGGAGATGACTAGGTACGTCAAGCGCGGATCCAGAGGGTGGGCCAGATGGGCCCGGGCCCACCCAAAAATTTTCAACGACAAAGATTTTTAGACTTACAAATCGATGTTTATAAATTATTTTAAACATTCATTTTAGATTCTGAGCGAAACTAAGAATGTATTGGTTTTACAATGATGTGTGATTTTTATTTTTTTTTTTTATTCTGAAAACACTTTTACGACCCGAAATAATGCTCCGATTTACACGAATAGTATATGTTTCCGATTGCAAAGTGGATATAGTTCGTAATTTATTTAGGTCGTTTCGAATTCCTCAAAATTGACCCTATGTGGTAGAAAAAACGACGAATAAATGACGAAAAACGGCATTTTTCACGAAAAATGAAATTTCGACGAATTCGATTTCAATATTTCACGATAACTCAGGCAATTTTGAAGATAGAGTCTTGAAAATTTTTTCGGGTGTTCACATAGCTACTATATGTGGTAAAATTTTGGAACCGTTTTGTTATTTTTTCTACAAAATATAGGACTTTGAATATTTTGTAAAATTCTCGTTTTTACGTATATACTGTTTGATAAAATTGGCAATTTTTGGTATTAAGGTCTGAAAATTTTACTGAAGTATACTTACATATTAATTAACATCATAGAGGCTCGCTCTGCTGTCAATCGAAAGAGAAAAAAGAGCTGATACTCCTGCCGCATGGGATACAGGTGTGCAAATCATAGCGTTTAATTTTAATTAGAATTTGAATGATAAACCATTGCATTTGAAAAAAACGATTCTGAGCGAAGTTCAGTCAAATAATGTAGTTATTGATTAACATTATGACATTCGATATTCATTAAATTATAAATATCAACTTTAAACGGCTATAAAAAAAAAATTGAGACGAGAGATTTTTCTAATATTTTGATATGATGTTAGAGAATTATAATCTAATTACTAGTTTTCCAGACCTATTAACAACATTTCTTACATTACCAAATGCCATTAACAGTAGCCAGTGCAGAAAGGTCATTTTCAAAGCTCAAATTAATTAAAAACTACCTTAGAAATACTATGTCTCAAACACGTTTGAGTGGTCTCGCAATTGAAAATGAACGCGCCAAAAAGTTGAACGTGTCAGCATTGATAAAGTCATTTGCACAAGATCGTAGCAGAAAAAAATTATTTTTATTTAATTTGTAAAATAAATTTGTATATTATATTTATTGACTTCTTGTTTACTTAA
>JAIUCT010005744.1:2000-20824 GCA_021307375.1 Tetraneura akinire | reverse complement strand
AATCAACCTCAACAGGTAATATAATTTTTTTCTAATAAATACATAATAATACACTTAAATTAATATAGGTACCAACATCAAGTTAACAATTTGATTAACTAAATTATAAAAACAAAATTAAAAAATATTATATTACTTAACGGATTGCAAAGCAGAGTATTTATGTAATATATATAATAATCTTCAAATTGTTTTAAAGAACTTAATTAATACTCAATGGAAAACAATATATTACTTAATATCATATACCCAAGGGTTAAAGTGGGAAGAAAGTGCAGGGGGGACTCAAATACCATAGAAATTTTGAGCGTTCCATGTTTTTTTTATAAAATGTAAAAACAATAAATTAACACAATTATATATAACATATTAAAGAATAATATAAGTCCTACCTATAACCTAACCGATAGTGTGATAGAACCTTACAACAAAATATAATACATATGTATTTATATATTGTCTTTAGAAAACTTATCAAAAATCAAGATTTTTTTAAATGGGTGCATATAATTAATAAAACAAATAATTATCACTTTATTACTTTGTTATTGAGCGTTCCAGCAAACCTTTTTAAGTAGTTGATTAAAGGGAACGCTTTTTTTTGTGCTGTCGGAGGTCGGAGGACTGAGTCCCCTTGCGTCCCCCTTCACTTTAACCCCTGCATATACCTAACAAAGAACAGGGTAGTATCAAACTAACACATAGCTAAATTTAATAACATAAAAAATCAAATGTATAGTAAGTAATAGAAATTTAAAGAATATATCAATAAGTTATTTAATAAATAAATCAAATTATATTAAAAAATTTAAAATACCTATATTATATTAATATAACATTTGTAATATCAATTTACTGAATTTCTATGTCAGTCAGTATATTATTATTTATTCTCTTAAAGACAACATATGATTAATGAAACACAAACATGATACTATGATAGGTATAATATATTTTTTCCAGTGATTTAAAATAATTAACTTGATTATTAATATGCCATATTATTTTAAAGTCTAATTAGATTTTTAGCAAATCACAATTATTAGGTACCTACAAGTACCACAGTCTACATTGTAAATTTGTTAATGTACTTTTATGTAACAATTTTATTTTTATTTTATTTAATTACCATAAAAATATTTGTATGTTTTTACTTAACAATAAATGTGCAAATTTAACATTAATGAAATTATAATTGCGTAGGTATCTGGTATAAATAAGTTATACATTAATAAATGTAACATTCTAATTTTTATACTCAAACAAAAAAAATTATATTGAAACAGTATATAAATAAAAAATATTTAGGTAGGTAATGCTATTACCTGTTAAATTTTTTTTTTTTTTTTTATTAATTGTTGACCAAGTTATGTGCAATTTGAATAAGTATTTAGATATTTAAATGCTTACAAGTTATAACAAATTATTTTTAATAAGGTATACAAGTATAACTAGTGTGTGAGGAAATACATAATTATGATAGCCTCAAAATTATTGTTAAATATTTTTTATAAGATAATTTAGTTTTTTTTTAAAAAAAAAATAGACCAAAACTGCATAATATTCATTTTTTGGTGCCAGGTATATTAATGTTAATATTATATGTTTAATAGACAGATTTTTCATATTGAAGATATCACTGAAATTGAATTATGAGTAGTAGGTACATCATACATTATAATGTATAATATATTCATTCTAGTAGTTCACATTTTGACTAATTACTCAATTTCACTGAACCTTTAACCAATTTAAATAAATATTAATATTATTAAGAAATGAAAATAATTATTATAATATAAATGCTACCTACTTACATATCAATAATAAACCGAAGTAGCTAATTAAATCTTTTTTCATTTCTGTTTTTGTTCTTAGTAACACAAATTGTTGTATAAAATAATTTCATTATTACTATTCAATTATTGTGTTTTGTTAAGTTATGTTGTTATAACGAATTATTACACTTTTACACTTTTATACCTTAATAATATCACAGATTAGATTATATCATTATAGGGTTTTAATTATATTTATTATTTAAATTTTTAAAATATAGGTAATAAGAAACAATACATAATAAAAAAATTCTATAATGCATTAATTATTATAGTGCATTTAGTTATTTGATCAGTTCTTACATTTATATTTTATAAAATAGGTAAAGACGTAAACATAATAACACGTAATATGTAGCTAATAATTTTCATAACTAAACGATAAACGTTGGGATTGTCTAATTTTCAACTGTAGTTGTATGTACTCTGTGTTAATATGAATAGAATATTTTTAATCAAGTGTATGCTTTCATGGAAAAGTTAATCAAATCACCGACTATTTGATAGACCCGTACAATATTAATTGTACCAATAATTTTAGTAATTTAATTCACATTTTCAAAAAGTTTAAAAAATCATAAGAAATAAATGACCAAACTTTAAGAAGATATTTTAATACCATAATTTTTCTAAAAATCCGGTCTACAAAATGGCTATTTTGATTTTTTTTTAAATGGTAAAATTAAATTTAAAATTTTCAAATTTGAGTTTCCCAAGGACAAAAAAAATATTTGAAATCGACAGTATTGTAGCGCAAGGGCTCAGTATTTATTTGAAAAAAAAAAAAAGTTAAAAAAAATGAATAGAAAAAAAGTTATTGCAATTGTCAGATAGACCTGTTACACCCTGTATATTTTGATAAGTTCCAATAATGTTGTTATTATAATAGGTACTTGTTATTTCTGTTCAGCTTCAGTTCTTGGGTTCAAAAGAGGGGTCAGAAGATAACTTCTACATGGATAACCACCATCTCCAAGTAAAAAGTTATTTCCAAATTCATTGTTTTCAAATTTCGCACGTATAAAACTGTTGTCAAATATAGTGCTGTCATGGACAGATCCAGGTCATCTAAATAAACAAGTTATATAATTATACAATTAATTGGAATATAATTTAAAAGTTCATATTTAGCTAGCCACAATATTCATAATTTTTAATTGGCTATCACATATGGCTTGAATATTTAATGAGAAATATCCTTTATGGTTGCGGAACTTCTCTCCAATATCATTTTTAGGTGATTGTATTCTTATATGCGTGCAATCAATAGCGCCGATAACTATAGGAAACCCATGTAATTTATAAAATCTTGTTTGGATTTGTTGAAGTTGGACAGTATTGTTAGGAAATTGAATATATTGTGGTCGTAACTGTGCAATTTGTAAAGAAACACGTTTGACAATTCTACAAACAGTAGCTTTGTGTACACGGATATGATCACCCAAAACAGCCTAAAATTATAAATGTTATTATGTAAGTATACTTGTCAGGCATTTTCTCTTGATTTACTATACATTTTAAATACATATATATCTGTATATAGGTATATCTAATAAATATTTATACTAATGAAAAATACAAACTTGAAGTGTTCCCGTAGCATAATAACGGAGAGCAATTAAAATCTGCAATTGAGCTGATAAGGAGAAATTTCTCAGAGTTTTATGTTCAATATTTTCTCCAATCATGTGCAAAATTATCATGAACGTTTCTTTGGATAATTTATTAGTTTATAAAATTTAATATAAAAAATGAATAAATTATATAATAAATTTAAATTTAAATAAATTCTAAATTGTGATAAATGATAAATTAATTTACTTATTAAAAGTACGCTGGACAATATGCTTTATGAAACATTGGTACTTGCGGGGGGCATATAAGCATACCACACATTGACACATTGCTAGAGACCCATTATACGAAATAACGAACCCCCATTGTCTGTATTATGTCATTGATAACTGATAACATTGAGATGTTGATAATAGTAATTTTTATTTTTTACTCATATGTCATATACGTTAATTTTGAATTTTTTGTAGTAATTTAATATTCTGATCTTTTTATAATATAATATATTAATTAAGAAAATATGTGTTATCCAATATCGTTTAAATATGAGATTATTAAAAATGACGAAAACAATATAAATATTGTTATAAGATGTGATGCCAAATCAATAGCACTATAGCAAATATAAATGTGTGGGTTGCCGCAATATTATTATATTTGTGTTCATTATTTATTAATAAATACTATACTACAATTCTTCTTCTTATTAAATTACCAATGTATCCAATTACGTGATTTTCTAATTAATAACATTTAATACTAACATCAAATCCATTTATTGTTCAATAATACATATAATGAAATATAATAAAGTATGCGCATTTCACAATTATTCACGAATAACATAATATTATACTCGTATAATACATTATGACATAAAATTATTATTTTATTATTAGTGACTAGCTGTCCTTGGATACAGGTTCGCGTGAAAAGCTTTACCACCAACATAGCTGCCAGTGGAATACTGGTGAGGGTGAAATGCTTTACCACCACCATAGCTTTTCCGCTACCATAGTGTTCGGGTACATAGAGCCCGGCGGAAGTAGATTTTTATCGGATATAATGATTAAAGTATTTTATCCGCCTCTGGCGGATTGAAGGGCGTTCGCAATCTAGTGGTTCTATTCACACTCTTTTCGGGTGAACAGTTTTTGACCGATCACGGTAGTCCCCCCACGCGGAGTACGCCTTCGGCGCACTCACTTACCCCGGTCGGGTTTCAGTGGGATACAGAAGGTTTGCGTGAAAAGTTTTACCACCACCATAGCCGCCAGTGTAATACCGGTAGCGCCAGTACTATATTTTTTAACTGTAACGACGTATGCGTTCGAACAATTATCGTTAGTGTATAACAATTATGAATTATTATAAGTATTTAGATAGTGTCAAAAAAAAACGGAGTATATAATATTAAGGGTATAATAAACGATTAAATATATTAAATCAAAATATAAGTATTTTCAACGTAAAAAAAAAAAATAAAAACTCGTAATAATATATATTATTATTTATTACGGTCGAAATCGGGCGGCTATAATATAATTCCGTCGGTAATACGGTCGCGTAACGGGAATACGCGGACGTTCGGACGACCGGCTTTCAATGCGCACGCGCGTATAGGTGAGCGCCGGATGATTAACGAAAAAAAAAATCAATGCAAAAAACCGAACGCGCTTCGCCGCCGACGGATCGGGATTCGAACCCGGTTAAAGTTGGGTAATTTAACCGGGGCGGCGGCCGTGCTAACCGCCGTAAGGAAACCTGCCTAACCGGTCCCTAACCTAACGCCTAATTCCTACCTATCGAGTGCGCCACGGTGGCCGCTTGAATAATCGTCGAAAATCGGTGTTCTTTAAAGTGTTTCGCGATATCGAAAAATCCGCGAGTTACGGCGAAATATCGATCGTATCGGTCGAAAACCCGACCGCGAAAAGTCCGAAAACCGTTATCGACGTTTTTAAAATAAAAAATACAGTAGAAAAATCTATCGGGCAGCGAAAAACGAATCCGTTACGGTACGGCGATCGACGGCGTCGCGAAAAAAACGACAAATACGCGAGAAATACCAACGGAAAAAAATACGTTTCCGTCGTAAATCGCGGGGAAAGGGTGTCGGGTCGTCGACTAATTTTAAAACGCGAAAAAACGAACGTCCGATCGTCGTTGAGGGATAAAAAGAACGGGAGAAAACGTAAAATAAATAAATACGTATATTTATACGGCGCGAAACGTTCAAAGGCGGAGAGAGAGAGGCGGTCCGACGCACCGTTTTCGGACGTTTATCGGATAAATGGTGGGCGGGTGTCGGGAGTAATTTACAGCGCGAAACGTTCCATGGCGGAGAGCGAGTGGCGGTCCGACGCACCGTTTTCGGACGTTTATCGGAGAAACGGCGGTCGGTTATCGAACCGTTATCAGCGCCGTCCGAAAACGTTATCTCGCGAACGTAGGAAACGCGCGTTACGGTCGCCCGTCGACCAATCATCGGTCGTCGGTTTTACTTTCCAGATAGGCGACCCGTCGCAGTAGGGGAAAACCAAAACGGCCGAATGGAGAAAAGTTCGGACCCTAAAAATTCCGAAACCGATTTCAATCGAAGGACGATAAAAACTTGACCGCGAAATGTGGAAGTTTTGAAGACGCACGACTCGCCCGAGAATTTATATAAGAAAAATAAGAAAAAACGATTGGAAGAAAATAAAACTGATAACTTTTATTTTATAATAGTAGAAGATAAGAAAAAACCATGGAAACAGTAAGGGAAAAACCTCTTCCATGAAAAAATTAGCGTTTTATTATATTAGAAAAAACCATGGAAAAACTAAGGGAAAAGTCAAAAAAGGCGATTTAAGAAAAAGTTTCGCGTGAAAAATTACGAAACCGATTTTAATAGAAGGAAAATAAAAAGTTGACCGCGAAACGTGCGAGTTTGGAAGACGTACGACGAACGGTAGAATTTATATACGGAATATAAGGAAAAACTTCTTCCATGACAGAGTTAGCGTTTTATTATATTAGACTAGCTGTCCTTGGATACAGGTTCGCGTGAAAAGCTTTACCACCACCATACCTGCCAGTGGAATACTGGTGAGGGTGAAAAGCTTTTCCGCTACCATAGTGTTCGGGGGGAGAAGTAATTTCTTCGGGTACATCGAGTCCGACAGAAGTATATTTTTATGGGAAACGATCAAAGTATTTTATCCGCCTCTGGCGGATTGAAGGGCGTTCGCAATCTAGTGGTCCTATTTACACTCTTTTCGGGTAAATAGTCTTTGACCGATCACGGTCGTCCATACGTCGAGTACGACTTTGGCGCACTCACTAAACCTTGTCAGGTTCCAGTGGGATACAGGTGCGTGTGAAAAGCTTTACCACCACCATAGCTGGTTAGTAGAATACTGTTCAGGGTGAAAAGCTTTTTCGCTACCATAGTGTTCGGATGGAGAAGTTCCGGTACGTTGAGTCGAAAACAGTGCAAGTAGGACCATACTTACACTCTTTTCAGGTGAACAGTCCTTGACTGATCACGGTAAACCCCACGCAGAGTACGCCTTCGGCGCACTCACTTACCCCAGTCAGGTTCCAGTGGGATACAGGTTAGGTTAGGTTAGGTTAGGTCACTAACCCTTGTCAGGTTCCAGTGGGATACAGGTGCGTGTGAAAAGCTTTACCACCACCATAGCTGGTTAGTAGATTACTGTTCGGGGTGAAAAGCTTTTTCGCTACCATAGTGTTCGGATAGAGATGTTCGGGTACATGGAGTCGAAAAGAGTGTAAGTAGGACCATACTTACACTCTTTTCGCGTGAACAGTCCTTGACCGATCACGGTAGTCCCCGGAAGGGTTCCAGTGGGATAAAGATTCGCGTGAAAAGCTTTACCGCCACCATAGCTGTCAGTGTAATACTGGTAGCACCCGTTCTATATTTTTTAACTGTAATGTATTCCATCGTTTTAAGAACAATGGCGCAAAATAAAATTTGCACAAATAATTAGCTTTTTAAGTTAGAGCAATTTTAAATTTCCGTATTTTGATAGTTTTACTTAAATCAACATTTCTAACAATACGTCTGTGATGTTGTTCTGGCTTAGTGGTTTAGCTCGGCACTCTATACGCGTAAATCGCGGATAATTTTTGCACTTTTTTCTTGAATTTTTCAACACTTTCTTTTGATATAGAATATTTTTCCATCAATGTTATTAACGATAAAGTTGTATATCAAGTGGGAGGGGCGCTCGCTACGCCTGCCGGCTTCGCTCACTTCCTCAAGCGCCGCTTTGCGTCACTTTTCGTGAGGATAGGCCTACGCCCCAAGGGACTATAAAATACCTACCTAATACCTACCCCTTAGAACGGATACTGATGCGGATAGGCAGTGGTTTCGTGTGACCTAAACCCTCGCTTCGCGAGACCTTTGAATATTTACTCCATGATTAGTACCCTTTATAAGAGTATTATATGCGTATAAAGAATCAAAATTGATTTATTAAATAGGAAAAACGGAGAAAAAGATTAAAATTTATTATTATTATTAATTTTACGGCGAGAAAAAAACCACGGTTACGCGAAAAATACGAAGGGAATAAAATACGTTTCCATGGGGAAAACGGCGACCCGTCGACCGGTTATCGCGCGATCGGCTCGATTTTACTTTCCAGAAAGGCGACCCGTCGACTAAGGGAAATAGTAAACGGCTCGGTTAAGAAAAGGTTTCACGTAAAAAAATACGAAACGCATTTCAATAGAAAGAGCAAAAAAAGTTGACCGCGAAAGGTGAAAGTTTCGAAGCCGTACGACGAACGACGTAATTTATATAATAAAAAGAGTGAAAGAAATTTTCCATGACGAAGTTTGTGTTTTATATATATAGACTAGCTGTCCTTGGATACAGGTTCGCGTGAAAAGCTTTACCACCAACATAGTGTTCGGGTACATTTAGTCCGGCGGAAGTAGCTATTTATCGGATATAATGTAATCATTACCTAACCAGTAGCTGAGGAACCAAAGCTTTACCACCACCATAGTTCTGCCAGTGGAATACTGGTGGGGGTGAAAAGCTTTACTACCACCATAGCTTTTCCGCTACCATAGTGTTCGGGTACATTGAGCCCGGCGGAAGTAGATTTTTATCGGATATAATGATTAAAGTATTTTATCCGCCTCCGGCGGATTGAAGGGCGTTCGCAATCTAGTGGTCCTATTCACACTCTTTTCGGGTGAACAGTTTTTGACCGATCACGGTAGTCCCCCCACGCGGAGTACGCCTTCGGCGCACTCACTTACCCCGGTCGGGTTTCAGTGGGATACAGAAGGTTTGCGTGAAAAGTTTTACCACCACCATTGCCGCCAGTGTAATACCGGTAGCGCCAGTACTATATTTTTTAACTGTAACGACGTATGCGTTCAAACAATTATCGTTTATAATATAAGCCAACGTCCCAACGACCACGATTTGTATATAAATCATACGTATAATTTTACAGAGTCGAGAATCGATACGTAGAAATATAATCGGGGACATTTCGATATAGTGTATAACAATTATTATAAGTATTTAGAATATTTAGATAGTGTCAAAAAAAAACGGAGTATATAATATTAAGGGTATAATAAACGATTAAATATATTAAATCAAAATATAAGTATTTTCAACGAAAAAAAAAAAAAATAAAAACTCGTAATAATATATATTATTATTTATTACGGTCGAAATCGGGCGGCCATAATATAATTCCGTCTGTAATACGGTCGCGCAAAGGGCATACGCGGACGGTTCGGACGCCCGGCGTTTAATACGCACGCGCATATAGGAAAGCGCCGGATGATTACCGAAAAAAAAAAAATAAATGCAAAAAACCGAATGCGCTCTGCCGCCGACGGATCGGGATTCGAACCCAGTTAAGGTTAGGTAATCTAACCGGGGCGGCGGCCGTGCTAACCGCCGTAAGAAAACCTGCCTAACCGGTCCCTAACCTAACGCCTAATTCCTACCTATCGACTGCGCCACTGTGGCTGGTTGAATAATCGTCGAAAATCGGTGTATTTAAAGTGTTTCGTGATATCGAAAAATCCGCGAGTTACGGCGAAATATCGATCGTAACGGTCGGAACCCGACCGCGAACGGTCCGAGAACCGTTTTAGCGTTTTTTAAATAAAAAATACAGTAGAAAAAGCGATCGGGCAGCGAAAAACGACTCCGTTACGGTACGGCGATCGACGGCGGCGCGAAAAAAACGACGGCTACGCGAGAAATACGAACGGAAAAAAATACGTTTCCGTCGTAAATCGCGGGGAAAGGGTGTCGGGTCGTCGACTAATTTTAAAACGCGAAAAAAAGGAACGTCCGATCGTCGAAAATGGATAAAAAGGACGGGAGAACACGTAAAATAAAAATAATAATACGGCGCGAAATTGTCAATGGCAGGGAGTGGTGGGCTCGACGAACCGTTTTCGGACGTTTATCATAAAAACGTACAGATAACAGATTCGGCGGTCGGTTATCAGCGTTGTCCGAAAACGTAAATTTTCGACAGTATAGGCCGAAAGGTGCGCTCGTCGGCCGGCTTATCACGGGATCGGCGAGAGAAAGGTTGGCATGGCAACGGCTCATGGACAGTTAAATAATTAGCTAAAAGTTAAAAAAGGTTTTAAAAAAAAGTTTCGCGTGAAAAATTACGAAACCGATTTTAATAGAAGGAAAATAAAAAGTTGACCGCGAAATGTGCAAATTTCGAAGACGTACGACTCACCGGAGAATTTATATAATAAAAATAAGGAAAAAAACCGTTGGAAGAAAAGATACGGGCCAAGAATTTTTTTATTATATAAGATTTATTTACTAATTTCAAATATGTATCCGTATGAAATACTATTATCATCTTCTCAATGTTATCAGTATATCAGTTATCAATAACGTAATACAGCCAATGGAGGCTCGTTATTTCGTATGGGTCTCTAGCAATGTGTGGTATGCTTATATGCTTGCGGGGGATAAAGGCAAAGAAGAAGAAACATAGGTACTTACCTAAAGCGAATTTTAAAGTCAAAATCATCATAATCTTCGAGGGGATTTGACCGATCCCGAAATCGCCTCAGCGTTGGAAGATTAATTAATATCTCAAACAACATATTATTATCATCAGACTCATCTGATGAAGATGAAGCTGATGAATGACATTTTATTATCAAAAATAAAAGTTTAATTTATTACAGTAATATTCAGTAAATAATAGTAATATTATAATAATATTATAGTAATTACCTAAATGATAAGATAAAGAGTTCTGCAAATTATACAGAACCGAAATCGGATCTCTAACTTATCGATTAAATAACTATGTTTTTGATAACAGCTATTATATTTACGTAACTGTTTTCAATTTTACGTAAAGTTCCGTAAAGTTTTATGCAACCCGGCATTAGACTATCATTTATATGAAAATATTGTGATTATTATATTTAAACTGTTAAATTATATTATTATTATTATGTTATAGAAACCTTTAAGACTAAACATTTAGACTATCATTTATATGAAAATATTGTGATTATTATATCTAAACTATTAAATTATTATTATTATGTTATAGAAACCTTTAAGACTAAGATATGACTAAACATTAATTAAACTCATGTATATAAAATATTGTGATTATATATTACTAAACAATTGATTATGTATTACAAACAATCAGTCAGAATATAAAATGTTAGGTATGACATCTGAAAACTTTTATTTTTATGTGTGATAAACTGATAAATAAATATTTTCAATATATGATGTACCACATATTTTCAAAAATATACGAAATAATTGGCTTACAAATGACATTTTATTTAAAAATCACAAAGTTTCCTTTTCTGATATCAGAGCTGTTTACAACATTGATAAAAAAAATACAAGTAATTGTCTTTTAAAATTAACTGAAGCACATTTGAACCCTAATGCATTTCAAAAAATGAAGTACAAGTTAGCGCTTCAAATGTTTAGCCACTCTGTTTCTGCTACAATAAAAACTTGTGTACAAACTGGGCAACTTAAGAGTAACAGCGCTACTTATACTTCTGAATTTGTAGAAACTTTAAATAATTTATTTGATTGCCTTAATAGTGAATCACCTTATAATAAAAATCCATTTCAATCTGCTCTAACAGAAGATAATGAAATTCCATACCAAACATTAATAAATGCTAAGATTTGTAGTGAGTCTCTATTTAAAGTAATTAATAAGGATTCTACAAAACCACCATCGTTCAATGGTTTGACATGGTCAATAAATGCCATATTAGGACTATATGTCCTATAACAAGGTTATGCATATATATTAACAACCAGACTTAATTCAGATGTAATTGAAAATCTTTTTGCCTCTTATAGGCAAAGAGTAGGTTATAATAGAAATCTGACAGTACGTACATTCCGAACAACATTTCAATTTAACTCTAAAATGAACCTTATAAAACCATCTACTATATCTAACTGTGAACCTGACTCAGATGTTAATCTTCTAGCAGCAGTAAATGAGCCAATATCACAATCATAAAATATATTTGATACTGAAAACTCTGATAATGATGATCTAATAAATTTAAATGAACCACACCTTTTTACAGAACAACCATTAGAAATCCGTACAAATAAAAAAATAACTTTGCAAGATTGTTCAGAAATGTATTTTACTGGATATTTAGTCAAAAAATGTTTGGAGAAGTTTAATTGTGAAAATTGTTCAAAATCATTACAAATGTGTGAAATACTCGTAGATATCAATGATCCAAGACAGCTATTAATACTTAACAAAACATAATTTAAATAATACAGTCACAAAATTAAAAAAACCTTCATCACATATATCTGACTTTGTATCAAAATCTCTCAAAATTTTACATAATATAATTGATAAAAAACCTCATACTATAAAATTAAAAGAAAAAATATTAAAAGAAATAAAACAAACTTTTTTTAAAAACCTTTTAACAAATAATTACAGTTGTGAATCTCATTTTATATTTTTAACTACCCATTTAATACATTGTAAATTATTTAGATTTTTTAACTTGCAATCAAAAATCATAAAAAGTGATGGTTAAAAATTGTATCTAAATTAAATATTCTACAAAATGTATGAATAACCATATGATTTTATATTATATAAGTTTATTTAATACAATCGTATTGAATTATTTTATTTACTAAATTTGTAAAGAAATAATATACCTTTTTGTATAAACAGAAGAAGGATAAGTACTAAGTAGGTATTTAAATTTTGAATAAATCTTGTTAATTAAATTGAATTAATTTAAAACCAACAATACTTATTTGAACAATATTGCTCTTTTTCATTAATTACAACAACACTCAGTGTATATGCTACATGCCACATGGTATAATATATTAATATGAATAAGTAATTAGTATATAATAATAATAAATGCTTATTACATAAAAATATAAAATCTTGTTTTTATCCATAGAATCCAGTTTTTATAAAAATTTCGATATAATATTACAATAAAGATAAAGATTAATATAAAGATTGAAAGTGAATTACTGTGACGCGGCTGTGTACGTATAATACGAATCGTATATCGCTACCCTAACAGCAATACCACGTTTCTGAAAAAACGTGATTTTTCAGGATAGCCAAAAAACTGTTTTTTTTATTAAAATTATATTTATATTATAAATAAATCAAATATATATGTTAATCATATACTTATTATCACTTTATTCTTCATAGTTTTTCAAAAAAAAAGTTTATATAGTAATTTAATGCAGATGCGTATTGTTCACATCTAATTTTATAGATACGAGTTATTGACTTGTGCAGATAAGTGTTATTAAATTACAAAAATTGTTTTCAAATTACGTTTTCTTTTTTCTCCAATGGCAATAGTTTCATCACATTCTAATATAATATTTTGGTCTTCTATAATAATATTTGTTTCATGTATTGCACTTGTATCATGGTCACTGAAGTTACTAGAATGGATATTATTTATATTTTCATTTATCTCTATGATTTCATTATCTACCATCAAACTTGATACATCAGGACCAGTTAAATCACCAAAACTTAATTGTTCTAACTCAGCTACTTCAAATGTTTCTAGATTCATTAACAAATCATCCTCAGCAATTACATCTTCAGCTGATGTAATTGTATTTTCAATGGAAGTTTCTTCATTTCCATTAAATACAATTTGTGCATTTAATATAATATTGGAAAAATCTTCCTTTTTATTTTGTTCAGCTAAACTTAGGCCTAAAATTTTCTTCAGGCGTTGTTTTGCCATAGTAACTATAAATGTATACAGATAAAAAAAAATGTATATTGATAAGTATTTACAAGTTTTCTATATAGGTATTAAGACTTAATTAGTTAATAATATTAACCACAACGTTTTAATAAGAATTCTCCACGATTATGGATTTGGTGAGCCCCTTTTGTCATGGATCTCTTCCTATCTTAATGACCGATATCAATGGGTAAAAGTGTTTGGTACTAAGTCTAATTTATTTCTTGCTTCTTCTGGTGTACCTCAAGGTGGTCATTTATCTCCTTTATTGTTTAATCTTTTTATTAATAACATTCGTCATCAACTGCGACATTCCCGTATACTTTGTTTTGCTGATGATATAAAACTTTATTTACGTATTAATTCTATTGATAATTGTCTAAATCTTCAAAGTGACTTAGACCGTTTCTCTGAGTGGTTTAGTATTTTAGGCTTAACCCTTAAATTATCTAAATGTAAAGTAATGACTTTCACTCGTAATCGCTCACATATAATTCACTCATATCATCTCATAGGTTCTAATATTTTGCGGGCGGATAATTTCGTAATTGATCTTGGTTTTAAATTTAATACTTCACTTAATCCTGGTCCTCATATTGATATGGTATGTTGCAAAGCATTAAAAACCCTTGGTTTCATAAACAGGCTAGCTAATGATTTTAAACTTAAATTCTCATTTAAAATTATGTTTTGCGCTCTTGTTCGTCCTATATTGGAATATGGAGTAGTTGTTTGGAATCCATATACTGCTAATGATGCTCAGAAACTCGAAAGGGTTCAGCGCAGATTTCTTCGATCCGCTGGTTACTTGTTGAATATTAATCATTCTCTTCATGATTATTCCCCAGTTGCATCACAGTTAGGTATGCACTCGTTGGCTGATCGTAGGCGTATGCTCTGTATAAAATTTTTAAATAATGTACTGTCTGGTGTTGTTAATTGTCCTGAGATACTTTCCATGGTCAATTTTAAAATTCCCCATCGCCAAACTCGTTCTTCTGTCCCATTTTTTATTCCTAATTGTTCTAGTAATTATTTAAAAAATAATCCTATTCGGCGTTTGATGAAAATGGCTAATGAGGATCCTACTTTTAATTTTTAATTTATACCTAATAATTTTGTAATTTAGTCATAGTCTTTATTTAATTTGCTGTAACTATACATTGTATATTTATCTAAAAGGGTCTTAACCCGTTTATTATTATAAATAAATATTACATGCTATTTGTGTTAGAAAAATATCAGATAACAGATTGAAAGGATAATGCTAATTTTCTCATGGAGTAATATAATTAAAATATTTTCTTCCATGAAATATGACATTTCTCAAACGTCTCTGGTGAGCCAAATCCAAATTAAAATATTTAATATCCAAATAGCCGTAATCAGGAGCTTCCAATATTAACATTGACGATGTTTATCTATAGTATTATTTAATCTATGATGAAATTAAGAATACGTTCAGTTTTAACTTTTAAATCTTTATTATATCGAACGCATAATGCCATTTGTTATTCTTTAAAAAATCTAATATATTATAATGCATTTAACACATTTAGTTGTATATTAGAATAATGATTAATTATTATTTCTTACCTAGCTTCATCGCACATTAACGAAAAAAACCACATTCTTTTAAATCACTACATATTAATGAAATAACATATTCAGCACAATTTTGAATTAATTGATTTTGTATTTTCCATCTAGTGTAATTAATAGGGGTTTCGAATTGGATTAAAAATTCATTATTATACTTGGCAATAAGTTTACATGTTTCTAAAGAATTTCCTAAACAAATTGTATATAGTATAATATACGACATATGTTTCACATATATTTATATATGCATATATAATATAGTACATTTGAGTAGGAAATATGATTTATTACCTTGATTTGCAGATGATTTTTTTTCATCGTGAGCACGAAAAGTCAAGCCTTGGCGAGATAAAAATTATACGAGGTTATATCAATTAATGTTTTCATATATTGACGATTCAGTGCTAATATTTGTTCTCGATTGGATAATTCTAAGCGTGTATGAACAGAACCTGATTTTTTAGTTTCATTATATGCAGACCACTTTGCTGAGCATACTAAATGATGATGAGTACTGCTATGAAGACATAATTTAGATTTTGAACCCTTTCCTTTAGATCCACCAAGCTGTAATAATAATATAAGATATAACTATACTCTGTTCTAAAAGAGAAGACACGAAGCGGTGACCAGTTTTCGTTCGGCGGCGCGCATTCCCCACCTACTCCGATAAATGCACGTATGCTCACCAGTGACCTCTGACACCCAGCTGCATCGTTAAAAACCATTATACGGCGCGCCAGGAATGTTGACATCTATGACACTTGGCGAATATACGTATAACGTGTCACCTGATAACCGTGCAAGTGTACACGGCTATCGTGTGCCGCATTTTAATTACGGTGTATACATCGTCGGCAATGATCGGAAATGATCGGCCGTCATTCGATATGCGCAGAACCCGTGTCTTCTCTTTTGGAACAGACTATATATAAGAATTAATAAAATCATATACTAAATTATTTAAAAATATATTATATATAAAAAAATTTAATACCTTACAGTAGATTGTAAATATTATTATTTATTCAAATAATAAATACAATTTAATACCTTTATATAATTTTACACATTTATACATACCAATTTATACATAATAGTATTATGTATATTTTATACTTTATAGGTAGGTAATAATATATTTATAGTTATTTCAAGTTTTAATAAACTACTAATTAATAAAAAAAAATATTCAACTTAATTTTTTACCAATTTATTATCTATTAAAAATAAAAAGTTAAAAAATGAAATATAAATATTATAAAACATACTTTTTTCCAATTATTGAATCCTTTTTTTATAAAGAGATAGGTATCTTCTGAGTGACCAGTACTAAATATTCAACATGGAAAACAAAATATTGAATCAACTTCTATACTATATTCCAGACACTCATATTCATTGTACCACGAAGCATTAAAAGCTCTATTTTGATTGCCTATTTTGGTTTGTGAATATTTATTAAAATAATTTAAATATAAAATAAAGTTATAATAAGATATAATAATATTTGTATTATGTTTATATTAATATTGTAAGTAAATTAATTATTATATACTATCTACCTGTATTATAGGACGGTGTGGTCCATTATGTAAATCACCCAAGTCGTTGGGACCATGGCATTCATATTATACAGATGATAAAGGTACAACTTCTGTTGGTTTTTCATCTGTACACATTTCTTCAATGATGTTATTAGATGCATCATTGGCGATCGAAGAAATTGGTTTTTGATCAATTTTCTTACGAACATTAAAAAATACTAATCATTTTATTTTTATTAACTTTATTCATTTTTTAAATTTATATTTAAAATAAATTATAAAAAGTAAGAATAAGTTCGATATTAATTATTATAGACAAAGAATATACAGTAGGTAGGTACGCAAAAGGCAAAACACATGAACATTTAACAAATTCACATGAAAGCAAGTGCAACGCACGAGGATTGAAAACGAAAACACATTACACAACAATACAGTAATTCTTTTAAATAACCTATAATTAGATAGGTATAAGCTAAAACCAACTATTAAGATTAACCATTCATATTATAACTTTACTAGGTGCTTGATACTCCTGCCGCAACCAAAGCTTTACCACCACTATAGTTCTGCCAGTGGAATACTAGTGGGGGTGAAAAGCTTTACCACCACCATAGCTTTTCCGCTACCATAGTGTTCGAGGAGAGAAGAAGAGAAAGGGAGAAGGGTGGAGAAGTTCGGGTACATTGAGTCCGGTGGAAGTAGCTCTTTATCGGTTATAATGATTAAAGTATTTTATCCGACTCCGGCGGTTTGAAGGGCATTCGCAATCTAGTGGTCCTATTTACACTCTTTTCGGGTGAACAGTCTTTGACCGATCACGGTAGTCCCCACGCGGAGTAGGCCTTCGGCGCACTCACTAATCCTTGTCAGGTTCCAGTGGGATACAGGTGCGTGTGAAAAGCTTTACCACCACCATAGCTGGTTAGTAGAATACTGTTCGGGGTGAAAAGCTTTTTCGCTACCATAGTGTTCGGATAAAATAGTAAGGGTACATTGAGTCGAAAAGAGTGTAAGTAGGACCATACTTACACTCATTTCGAGTGAAAAGTCCTTGATCGATCACGGTAGTCCCCACGCGGGTCACTTGCCCCGGTCAGGTTCCAGTGGGATACAGGTTCGCGTGAAAAGCTTTACCACCACCATAGCTGCCAGTGTAATGCCGGTAGCGCCTGTACTATATTTTTTAACTGTAACAACGTATGAGTTCGAACAATTATCGTTTAATTACACAATTGCAAAAACAATAATTTGAACCCGTGTATAGAGCAAATCGCATATACCAACTGGAAGGAATTAAATTACCTATAGACTAAAGGTGGAACTTGATGTAAATAAACTACCCGTGAAAAACTACCTCTATACCATTAGGTATGAATAATTATTTAACATTTAATGTATTAAAAAGTAAATAATAATGATTTATTTGTATAGAGCGTGCAACTATAAAACCACCACCGAGTGCTCCAGTTCATTGTTGATGCACAACTGCAGAAGCAGCCATTTGAATTTTATAGTTACAATGTGTTTCTTAAAATCCATATTATAGAACTCAAAATGTAAGAAAAAAAAAAAATCCTATGAAGTTGTAAGTCACTCAAAATGAATTACCAATGGAAGGCAATAATAAGTAATTAATGTGCTGAAGAAAATGTGTCATAACAAATAAATAATATTTTTATTCATTTTGTATATAGAAATGTGTAATGCAGCGTTGATGGACAACAAATCGTTTGGAAACATTTATATTCAAAAACCAATAGAATTAGAGGAAAATGATTATATAATTTCTATTTTTCATTATATGTTTACTCTAAACCTTTTGTCTAAAGTAGAAATTTAATTAATAATAATAATTAAGATTTGTTATTTATTTATTTTTAATAAATGATTACATATGCGATATGCGTATTAACAAATAATAATAGTAACCTCTATCTAAATTTTAAATCTATCTAAA
>JAIUCT010005720.1:11620-26524 GCA_021307375.1 Tetraneura akinire | reverse complement strand
TATTATTATTATTATTATTATTATTATTATTATTATTATTATTATTAATTATTATTATTATTATTATTATTATTATTATTATTATTATTATTATTATTATTATTATTATTATTATTCTCGTCGAGTTATTCGGATATCGAAAATATTGCAAAACTTTTGAACTGTTAGACGAGAAGTTGTGTATAAGAGTTACGCCATCCATACGGTGATACCCTTTATATTGTGAAAACTTTACGAAACGCTAGAGGGATTTTCAATTATTTTAGGAGCATACTTTGGAAATTTGTTCGAACATGGCATTCCCGTCGTGTGTGCTCGTACATAATATTATACACCTATACAATAATATATACGTACGCGCATACATTTACTGCGTATAATAATAATATATAATATTATATTGTTATATCTCATAGACATTCGTCGTTTTCCTCACGAACACTCCAACCGCCGATATATAAGAGCGATGTTATAATACTATACAATATATTAATATGTGTGTATATATATATATATAATATGCAAAAGCCGGAGTATATAACTAGAACCAAGGTATAATATCTGTAAGATGTGATCCGCGAAAGGTCGTCGTGAGGTTCGAATAAAACCGAAATTGGTATACTCTGATACGTATACCGCATATACCAATAACTACTATAATATTATACCTACACTACTGTGTTTCAATACGAACACTATGGTGTTATCGCTATACTGTTAAGCCGTACAAATATATCGAGTACAATATTATATTTCAACGTGTATAGAGATTAAAAATACTCTCGTTTAAGATATGATAGAATATTGTTCGCCTATAGTTTTGTCGAGTTTTTGAGGAATTTCAACGCGCAATTCAGCATGATTGTCGTACTAAAACTAATCGAAATACTCTAGATGTAAATATATTCCTTTTAGGTACGTCTCCTCGGAGTTTTTAACGAATAGCTCAAAGTATATAAAAAAAAATTTCTAGTCATTATATTTTTATGTAACTATCAATTAAACACTTAAAATATTAAACTACACTCAACAGGACTCGTATATGGTTTACGTTGTTTTTTTCACGATATTGAAACATTTATATTTATGTTTATCGATGCCAAGTTTCGAGTGCAATATTGCGTTATTAGAGCAACCCACAACAGGTGTCGACCCAAAATTTGGTCGCAAGATGTTTTTTTTTTATAAATCTTTTAGTCATTAGTTATTAACTAATTATTATAACTAACAAGGATGTAAAATCATAATTTGTGTTGTGAAAATTATTATGAAATATGAATAACGTGAAGTTTTATAGTAAGATGTAGGAAATAGTCAGTTTTAAAGTCTTAACTTCATTAGACATTTAAATTAGATATAATCATTTCGAACGAGAATTTTGTAATAATTGTAATCATATTTCATTTATTAAACATCCTGAGCGAATCGATGAAAATCAATGGCATTATATATTTGCTCCATTTTTCTCAATAAAATCATTTTTCAATAGAAATAAATACACGAAACTTTTTTAGTAGAGAATCTTACATAATCATAACAATCAGTATTTTAAAAATTTCGCAAGTTTTTGCTTAGAATTCTTGAATAATTACCACACGAATAACCCATTGATTAAACTATTCAAACTATACATTGAACCGTTATCTTTAAAACGTCGAATGCTACAAATGTTATAAAAACGTTTCTGTTAGCTGTTGTATTTTTTAAAAAAGAAAAACGTATTCACATTTATTTAATCGTAAAATACAAGTTTACAAGTCATATAGTACAAAAAATAGACCAAATAATACACGTTCCTATGTAAAATTAAATATTGTTTCGCACTTGAATAATGACGAATATTTATTAATTATTTAATACTCGTATTATTATAGGCAGTTTATAGATATTATGGTGTTGAAATCTGTATACGTTATAATATTAATCGTTTTTTTCACGGTTTACGGTATCAACCCCGTGGCAACCATATACCATACATACCTACCCTAATATAAATACCGATATAATAGTCTTTGAGCTTCGACCGCGCGGATTTTGTAAACATTATATCACTTTCCGGGAGTAATCGTCCGGTACCGCGACCCGGGGACGACGGCGATTAAAATAATACATTATCCTCTCCGACGGAGATGAGACGTAAAATAAACGAATTAACGGATGGAAGTCTGGACCATTTGCTAGCGGTGCGAAAATAATTATTATGACCATCGCCCAAAGACACGATATTACATTTTAACCGTAAACGTCGATGTGCGAGTGTGATCAACTCCACGCGTTTTGTACGTATATTATTTTAGGTTATGGTCGACGTGTAGTTTTATCGAATCGTTCCGACGACGTCGACGAATGATCGCGATAATTACGCAATTATTACGCGCTAATAGTCATGGAAGAGAATTCGACCAAAAATCCATTTCGCCGCGCTCGTATAATATAACACCAGACGACTGTTATTGTAGTATTGACTGCGTTTGTATACAGGGTGATTTTTTTATCTTACTACACTCATTTTCTCGGTCAATTTTAATGTTTTTCAATTTTTTTTTTTTTACAAAATATATAGAACTTATAACACTACATTTTTATATAAAAATACAATTTTTTACATTTCTTTTTCTTGCTGATTTTTGAATTTTTATACTTTTTTTAAATGGCATGCTATATATTTATTGACACCAAAAAATAGGTAATAAAATTATAAGAATTATATTCCTTTGTCATTTTTAATTTTGTTAACTTTTCAATGAACTACAGTGATTTTCATTAAACTCTTAAATGGATATTTATTAAATAGTGAAAGTACTTTTTCGGAGACGCTAATTTTAGTGTTTACAAACACTGTTTCATTAATAAATATTTTATTATCAAATCCTATACCAACAAAATATTACAAGTGTGTATTTCCAATTTAATATCCAATTATAATAATAAACACAATTAATTAAATACCTACATAACCATCTTATGGAATATTGTCGAAATGTCTATATATCGCCTTAAAATTAATAATCATTCATATCATAATTTAAAATAATATTATTGGTATTTTGGTAATAGTGTTTGGCTTTGGATTTGTACTATGGTATAACCTCAATCGTCTTGACGGGAATTTACGTTTTTACTTTAATGTATCAAACAATATAATAATTATTGCAAGCTGAGTTAAAAGTTAAAACCACATGGTACTCGTACGTTATAATCATTGTATATTCCTCAGTTTTTTTTTATTATTTTAATATTATATATTCTAAGTTGTGTTATGTTATAAAAAAATATTTTATTATAATGGATTGACTTTTTAAATTTTAAGTTAATATTACCTATAATAATAATTATATTATACTTGTTTTACAATTTATATGAAATTGAAAATGAAAATTACATAAATACAAATACTTACCTAGTTTACCAATATCTGTATTATAATAGATGTTACTTTAATTAAATAAAATAATATTCAATATATTAAATAAAGCCGTGGAAATGTGGAATAAACCTACAAATCCACGATCAATTAAATTGCGGTAAGTTATATAATATAAATATATTATAATGGGTTACCTAATGTGCATTTCATTATCATTTGTACTTAAATACTACATATTTATAAATTATATTTTTTATTACACACACAATTAATTTAAATTTGTTTTTATTTTATACTAGTTGGTGGAACGATAAAAACTAATAAAAATTATTTTCAAGACGATAAGAAATATAATATTATTACTTCGTCAACTATTATTCATACTTATTTGTTATTTATATGTATAAAAACTGGATTCAATGGTCAAGTTAAATATTTTGGTAAGTACCTACATAATTTAAATTAAAAGATTAATAAATAATCAGAACAATTTTTTAATTTAATTTATATTAGAATATAATATGAAGATTATAATCATCTGTGCATAGAACATTCAAATCACTGTTTCTTATATTGTCAAAAATGTATACATCTTTCATCGACTACTGAACTAATGAAGACATCTTGAAGTAACCAATAAGCCAAAAATAAATAAAATACCTATAACTCTTGTTCATTTTTTATTTATTAGTATTCTGTGATAATTAAAAAATATACTGCATATTTACTATTAAGGGTAACAACATTAGTGGTTAATCTAGTAGGTAAGGCTAAAACTGAAAGTATATTATAATAAAAAATAGTTATAAATTATAATATAAAATTCAATTTAACAATTGTTTTATTTTTTATTTTATAAAAAAAAGTCTAAGAGTAGATACTATGAAAAAATAAATGTGCCATAATTTAAATTAGTTAACCACAGTATAAAAAAAATTATTAATAAATATGAAAAAAAATATTTTCCAATTTCAATTATTACCTACTGAAATAGTGTTTTTTTAAAACTGATGTTTTTACCCTTTATCATTTTAAATATATTATTATCATCGCCATTTTTATATTTAAATTTAATTTATTATGTCTAGGATTATTGAAAAGATTATTCTCATTTTATAACATATATTTTAATCTAAACTCATATTTTGCACATGTGTAAAACGAATATTTGGATGAAAATATGTTTTTAAAATGGGAAAAGCTTTTCGTTATCCTAGGCTATTAAATTATTATAAAACATTTAAATGGTAGTTTGATTATGTATAATATATATAAAATGAAATTTTAAATTAATTTATCAGATTTATTTATTTATTTTTGTTAAAAACGATTTTAAAAAAATCATATTTTCAAATAGTTTTTAATAAATAGGTAATTTGAAAACATTAAAAAATTGCTTTAAAATTGCTTTAATTTTGTAATATTATAAATTATGTATATAATTATTTAATTAACCTACTGATAATGGAAGAAAAATGTTATATATATAAGTATAAATTAAAATAAACATGTATTTATTTATGATAAATTGATGGTCAATGTTTTTTATTATATTTTGTGTTGATTGTTGTATGTAAAAATTATAAATTGCGCATCAATTATATAAAATATATAATGTTAAACTATAATATTTTAATTGTTTGTATATTCATAAATGAGTACTATGATAATGTAATGTTTAATATATTTTATATTAATTTGTAATTATTTACATTTACATAATTTATAATTATTTATTATAAATCATAAAATGTGTTTTTTCATAGCATTAACCAAATATATTTTTATATAGTTGTAACAGTGAAGTGAATTCTTAGTTAAAAAAAAAAAAAAAAAATTACTAATTAGATGTTTGTAATCCTTGTAATTCTTTATTTCATAGTTTTATACCTATTAACATAATTATGTAATTATCCATGTCTGGATGCAATTCTGGTCTTAGAAAACAAGTTAAAATATATAAAGAAGGAAAAAAATCTCCTTCAATATTTCATCCTAAGAGGTAGTGTCATATTTAGTTTTATACATTTGTTTCTTATTTAAATTTATATTTCATTAAGATTTTAATAAAAATTTAATGAATATAAAAATACTTGTGTTAATTGACTTTTGATATTAGAAATAATACTTAAAAGGTAAAAATGTACTTTTTTGTATAATATCTGGTCACCCTACATATTGTACAAAAACAACAAATAAATGAAATTCATTAAACAATATTTATTTAAAATTTAGAATATGATTGTTATTTGGAATACAAAAATTCCAAGAGCTGATGAAGTATTAACAAAAAATGATGGAGTGTGTGAATTACATTTTAATTCTGAGGATGTAATAAAAAATAAAACGTTTGAAGATAAAGAAGGCAATAAAATACATTACTATCTAATGAACCCTTATTTATAGGACAATTAAAAATAAAAATATTAAAAAAGAAAATCTCCAACAAATAGAACAATACAGGAAAATTATATATAAAAAAAAGTCATGTACCATTAATGTAAGATCATTCTAAATAATTTTAAGATAAGCTATTAATATATAATAAAATATTTAATTGCTGTTAAATATGAATTTATTATATTAATATAAAAGAGTTTATACTCCTGTCACATGGGTGTGCGAATCATAGCCTTTAATTTTAATTAGAATTTGAATACAATGATAAACTATTGCATTCGAAAAAAACGATTCTGAGCGAAGTTCAGTCAGATTATAATTTTCGTTTGAACTAAAAATATCAATTTAAAACAGTTATAAAAAAAATTTAGACTAGGGATTTTTATAATATTTTAGTTTTTAGTATAATGTTAAGTAATATGTAAGTATACTTCAGTAAAATTTTCAGACCTTAATACCAAAAATTGCCAATTTTATCAAACATTATATAGGTAAAAACGAGAATTTTACGAAATATTCAATGTCCAATATTTTGTAGAAAAATGAACGTAACTGTTCCAAAATTTTACCACATATATATAATACTTATGTGAACACCCGAAACAATTTTCAAGTCTCTATCTTAAAAATTGCCCGAGTTATCGAGAAATATAGAAATCGAATTCGTCAAAATTTCATTTTTCGCGAAAAATGCTGTTTTTTCGTCATTTTTTCGCCGTTTTTTCTACCGCATAGGGTCAATTTTGAGAAATTCGAAAAATGACCTAAATAAAGTACCAACTAGATCCACTTTGCTACCGGAAACATACCCTATTCGTGATAATCGGAGCATTATTTCGGGTAGTAAAAGTGTTTACAGAATAAAAAAAAAAAAAAAACAAAAAAAAATCACACATCATTGTAAAACCAATACATTCTTCGCTTCGCTCAGAATCTAAAATAAATGTACATGTCACTGTCACATGATAATTGATTTTGGTGGCCAGCATAGACTTATAATATATTATAAGTCTATGGATTATACTATGACTGATTACATTAGTAAAAAATGATAAGATATTTTACGTAAACATTGATAATGTTTAAATCATATACCAACATAATATTACAAGTGTGTATTTCCAATTTAGTATCCTACTATGATGATAAACAAAATCAATTAAATACCCCTTCCTACATCTTTCCTCACAATCAGACGTAATCGTGGATTCATTAACGTTTAACGACAACCACTATAATAATATAATATGAATACAGATTAGGTGTATATTTATAAATAAACCATGCACAATAATTATACGTATTTAATTTTATAAAAATACAATCGTATGGAAAATTGAAAGTGAACCGTAGTAACAGTGACGTAAAAACTGACAAAAGCTCCTCCTACATATGAAAAATAAATGAATTTCAAAGACGTATATTATCAAAACAAATTGAAAAAAATGAAAAATTTCTTCACGAAAATTATTTTTAAATTATTGCCCATGTCATAGAATAAAAACATATATAGCATGCCATTTAAAAAAAGTATAAAACCTAAAAATTTAATAGGAAAAAAAATTATAAAAAATTATATGTTTATGTCAAAATATAGTGTAATGTACACCAAATATTTTGTAAAAAAAAAAAATTGAAAAACTTCAAAATTGACTGAGAAAATGAGTGTAGTAAGATAAAAAAATCACCCTGTATAATATTATATTAAGTACCTCTTTTTTGGCCGGTACATTTGAGCGGGCGCCGGTTTGTCGTCCATATCAACGATGTTTATCTTTCCAGGGGTCTCGTCAAAGTGCACCTCGGTTCTGCAAAATTCTACTTTTTTGTTCGCATTCTTTTTATCGATGGCATTTGGTTCTTTGTCTGCCACTTCGCTCACTACTGCTATTGAATGCCGTTTTGGAACTTCATCTTTGTGGATATGTCTATCCGTTGGTAGATCTATACTGACGGAGAGTCGTCTTGTGTATATCTAAACAAAATAATAATATAATACATTAAGGGATTTGTAAATCATATTTCATTGGCATTTAAATTCTAACCTGTTCGTGGTCTTTTTCATCGTTTTCTTTGGATGTTGAAACTGTATCGCTGGGTTTGACCACGTCAAAATAAGCACTAGATTTAGATCTTAAGCTATTGATAGCTTCAAGAATTTTTCCTTTAGCGACCACAGTTGTGTTATATGCATGAACCTGAGTGTTGTTATTGATTTCTTTGGCGGTATACTTCTTGACTAGATCGGCGATAGATTCGCGGTCAACCGACGATTGACGGCTCGAATTCGACAGACCGTTTTCCGTTGACCGGCATATACCACTGTCTGTTGATGAGTCCATTGTAGACGGTTCTACGACATACTTACTATTGTTATGGTCTGATGTCATTACTTTTTCGAACCCGTAAGATTTGCGTCTATTGTACCATTCTTCAGTCCTGTTTAGCGTCGAACCTCTATAGTCCAAACTCCTCGAATCTCCAACAGTTTTCGTGTCCGTTTCTATCCCGTCGTCATCCTTGTCCCCATTCTCGATCTTGTCTTCGTTGAAGTGTCGTAAATTGTTTTTGGTTTTTTTAAGACTTTCTACCGTGATAAATGATGGCTTTTTTAACGGCGATGCGGGTTTTATCAACGAATTATCATCTACAACGCTATTTCCGTTGACCGTATGCAATTTTTTTCCTAAAACCTTTTTAAGTACATCTTCAAGTTCACCGGTCATTTTATGATCAGAACTGACGCGACTTTTTGACTGCGCGATTTGTAATGATCTCCGGAATCTGGAAGATCTATCCAACGGTTCATCCGATTCGTTAATGTCGCTACGTATTTCATCAGTAGAACAACTTTTCACTCGGTTCAGATTCGTTGAAATTGAATCTTCATTACTCTCAAGCAAGCTGCTCGATGTGTCTGTCGTATCATCGGTATTGATGATCTCAATTTTCGGTAACTGCGACGTAACTGCGTGTGGTTTACGAGTTGGGGGTCGCCTAGTACTAATTGATCCACTTCGACCTACACTTGCTTTGTTTTTTTGTGAACTCACATCCAAAGGGGTATGCTCTAACTAAATATATAGAAATAATAATTACTACAATTATTACCATAATATTTTATAAAAGAAAAGAAAAAAAAAGAAAATATTTGTTGCAGGGCTGTTAAATAAATATTCGGTAATACCTAAATAATAATAAAAAAAATAATTAATAACTATGATTCATACAAGTTGTTACGTCGCATATAATAATTATTTGACGTATAATCTTTTTTAAAAATTTAAAATTAAAAAAAATAATTATATACAAAAAATGTAATTTTATATAAAAAAAAAAAAAATAACGCGTAATACCGAATATTTTTTCATAGTTTTATTCTATTGTCTAATAAATTGTCTTAATTCAATAACATACACGTAATTGATCGAAGTGATTGTCTTTTTTGTCAAATATTGAAGATGGCCATTGGAACGCACTCGAACCAGTCTGTGGATAAACGTATTATACATAACATTATATTTAGGTTTATTATTATTATTAGGCCCGTGCACAAGGGGGGTTGGGGTTTAACTCCCCCCATGGTTATTTGTTTTTGTATACCTTAATTAATATACTTTAGATTATAAAATACATTATTCGAGACGTGACCAATAATAATAGTGAATTTTTTTAAACGTATATAATTGATTTCTATAATAATTAATTTAATTTAAAAATTGTGATCACATATTATGTATATCTTAAACTATATTATATTAAATAAAATGTATAGTGATAAATATTTAATTTATGTTTAATTATTAGTAGGTATATTATAAAAATAAAAACAAATACTTATATAAGGAAATATTCAATAAAATATTTTAGAACCCCCAACCTCCCCTTAAAGAAATCCTGCTCGTGGGTCTGATTATTATTTATTATTATTATTATCCATATAATTATTCTAATAATATATTGTTGTGCACAATTTTAGATAATGTTATGTATAAGACTTACACTAGAATTGTGCCACGAACTGGTGGTACTCGTTTGAGATCTGATTACTTGAACTGAACATCCGGCGGTGTGAGCTTGAAATACTTCCAGCTGTTTGGTTTGCTGTGTCTCCTCTTTAGATCCGTCGGCCAGATTTCTGGCTCTTCTATCCACTACCTGTAAAATAATGCAATAATTATTTATTATAATGTTATACGTTTTATTTTCCGCCAGTCGATACACGATATCAAAATGCGTAAATATTATAAATAACGTAATATTAACTGAGATTTGTCGTTAACGGACGATTTAATCGAGAATCACGGCTGACCGAATAAAGATAAAATAATACGAGTTTCGGTTAATGGACTGGACATAAAAATACGGTTAACGAGAATTTCTGACCTCGAAATTCGAATTGTAGGTTAGGACAATGTCACGTTTTGTTCAAACCAGACTCAGTAGAAGTAATTATATTTGAATCCTGATGCCATTATTTCAGTCGTATAGTTAACCAAGGACGCAAAAAGGATAAAATGACTATAAATATATTATATTATAATATATAACTATTATATTTTACTCAATGAATACATTTCAAAAAAAAATTATATTAGGAAGAATTCATGAAATATTCAATTTTTCAATTATTACACAATTAAATGTAATATAAAACTTAAATTATGTAAATTGAATATGAGGTGTTTCTATGCATAACGTGTTATTGCCATTTTTTGAAAAATCGAGTTAGATATCGATTATTACTGTAAAAATGACAGGGAATCGAATAAAACCATTAATTTTTGTCTAAACGTACTATTTCCTATCTAAAATTGAGGTTAAAATATAGCTTTTTTTTCATAACGTATTATTTCCTATAAGATTTTTTTTCAAAACGTTTTATAACCACTTTCCTTCAAAACGTACTATTTCCCCATTTAATCTGTATATAATAATGCGTATATTTTTCCAAAACGTACTATATCCATGTTTTTTTTCTAAACGCATTATTTCCGTTTTACGTCAAAGTGTACTATTTCCAATGTTATTAGTATAGGATATTAAACTATTTTTTTTCAAAACGAACTATAAATAATAGCTATAAATTTTTTTAATTAAATTTTTTTCTTTATTTAATGTAAAAATATATTGTAGTTTAATACACGACCTGTAATTATAATTAAAAAAAATATATGTAAATAAATATTTAAAAATTTTCATCATTAGATTGTTTCTAACCATATCGTTGTTATTTCCCGCCAAAGTTCATGAAAATATAAAGTTTACAGATAAGAAGCATTATGATAATGTCATAGGTAGGTACCTAATGAAAGTTTTGATAATAATTATTCGTTAATCGTTCCGTTTTTCCGTTTTCGTTTAATTTTTTCTCTAATAAGTGTTTTGAATTTAAAATATTAGTTATTAATTATTAAACAATTAACAATGTTCAGGTCTAAAAGGAGCAAGCTTCTTGTACAAAATGCAGTAAGCACCTATTATATATTCTACTAGATTATTTTTTTTTAATTTCAACAAAAGTTTTATATTATTCATTTGTTTGTAATAAATTTGATATAATAATTTATTATATTTATATGAATTTAGAGAAATATTGCAAAACCTCAAGAAGAAAAATATTCTATAACTGAAGTTAGTATATTATATAAATAATTATTGATTAATATTACATATTATTATCATCATTATTATTATTATTATTATTATTATTATTATTATTATTATTATTATTATTATTATTATTATTATTATTATTATTATTATTTATATTATTATAGTTTAATAAATTAATTTATATTATTGTTGTAAAACTAAAAGTATACCTATCCAAGTTGATAATCATAGTAGTTATCATTCTATAATATTAAAATAAACATGACAACAAATAAACCATGTTAAAAAACCCAAACAAGATGATATTAAAAATTTAATGAAGTGCTTCATTATTCCTGAAGATGCAAAAGACTTTTATGCTGATATATTCAAAGAAAATATTATTCATTCAAATGATGATGTTGATGAAAATGATATATTAATCTACAATGAAGATAATTGCTACTGAAATTTTTCACAATTTTTATACAAATACATAATATATATATACATTTATTTTATCTTTTGTAGTCACTATTATATCACACCACTTTCCTCTGTTATGCACTGTTTCCTGCTAATTTTCTTTTTTTTTTTTAATAAATTTTACATTTTTTATCAATCATAAAATAAGTTATAAAATAAAAATTAATGTTAATATAACATTTAAAAGATTTCAATAATTTGTATATCAATAAAAATGAAATTGTTTACAAATTATTATTATATAGACTAGTTTTATTATTATATCCAGTTTAAATTAAAACTAGGTACATCAAATAATACAGATTTAATTAAATAATATATTATTTTGTGGAAATAACACATAATATTGAGAAATATTGTGCATTTTAACAAAAAGAACTATTTCCACATTTTTTTTTCAAAAGGTACTATTTCCGGAAATAACACGTTTTGCAGCAAATCAAAACTTAAATATCTTTAAAAAAATATAAAAAAATAATTTTTTATTAATTTTGAATTTAAAAAATATTTAATTTTATAATTCTTAATTTTTAGAATATTACACATTAATTCTTATTCATTTATATCCACCGTAATAGAAAAACGCTATTCCTGAAAAAATTGGTTTTTGGCAATAACACGTTATGCATAGAAACACCTCATATATTATTGGTTGAATTTCAGTAAAATGCATTATATAATAAGAATAACGCAGATCTACAATATTGAATTTATAAAATGTTCAACGTTTAAATTTAAACAACAATACGCCCCCTATTATACAATGGTATAAAATATAATAATTATTTTTACTTAATCCCTGAATATTTCGTACGATCGTACATCGCGATACAAATAATCATTTTAATTTTTACATTATATACGCATGATTTAGGAATCCGACCACATATAATTTAATGTACATATTGATGTAATATTAAAAATATAAAATAATTTTATGAAAACGGACATTATATAATAGTTGAAATTATGATTGGCGTTCTAAATTATATAGAGTCGATTAGCCGATGAAAAATAAATTTGTTAATGGTTGTGTTATTTTATCACGTATTAAACATAATAATATATTGTACATAATATTATACTAAATTATCGTTTAATCGTTTTTTACAAACTTCCATTTATGGAATTGACCAGTTAATAAAATTGAAAATAAATTCTAACGTGCGATTTAGATACCTAAGTTTTTAAAATATAAAAATTTAAAATATCATAATATTATACTATCGTATAAATATTTTAATAAAATATGGAAAAATAAAAATAAAATTTTTATTGTTCACTATTAATTTAAATATACATATTAAAAAAACGTATTATAACGTATTGCATAATTGTATTTAAGTGTTTAAATTTTGGAATTATCAATGTTGATTTCGGAACAAAGTACAAGTGTATATCGTAAAAGTAAATAATTATGATTTTTTTTGCACTATTGTATTTTTTATTTTTATATTAAAAGTTTTATTCATTAAGTCACCACTAAGTATTTTACATTTTATAATCTATACCTGTACCGAGTATTACTCGTATATAGACGTACAAGTACTAATTAATATATATAATATTAAATGAATTTTTAACAGCCGCGGATAATTTAAGTGTTGTCTTGAAAACACTATATTCATACATTTTAAAATACGTTTAATTATGCAAATGTCTGCGAATCGATTATAGCGTTGTCCTTAAAGTTTTATGGAAACGCCGATTATGTCGGACGGTCGGTTCAATGCGCGACCAGGAAGTTTTAAAATATGGACCGCCTACGGTTATTCGAAAATAATAACTTTTCGATTGACACCATATCGGTAAGCACGTTATATACCTAGGTATATGTTTATATATATAAAGTCATGTATATTTTTTGACAATTTGACCCACAAATCTAGGTCGAAATTTAATTCTCGTAAAACGTGGTTATATAATCTCGATGTTCGAACGTTTCGAGACCGATCGTAAATCGCTCTTCAACGAATATTATAGTTAGGTATACGGTATACCTCTTGTATTATCGTCGTCACGGTTTTGTCCACGATATTATTATAAGACGTTAAACGCGATATAATGTACGTGTTTATAATCAGAGTCCGCATTTGTATGCATTTTTTTTTTTTTGAGAGAGAGAGTATTTACAGTTTGACGGGAGTAAAAAATTTTGACGATTTATGAAACACTACACAGAATACATAGAAAAAAGGGTTTGTAGTGTATATAAATGCATATTTTAGGGATAACAGCATAATAAAAAATGTTTGCATATTTTAACATATTTTATAGAACAGGAAAACATATTATTATTATTCTTTTTTACGTCTCGATTTTCTTTTTTTACGTTAATAAAATAAAATGTTAAATGACTAATAAAAATTGATCGTGTACAAATGTACAATATTTATAAATCTATATATTGAGGAAATTTTTTCTCGTCTTCTGATCAAAAATGATTATGTTTATTTTTCATACTATTTTGTTTTATATCACTGTAGATAGAATGATATTTACAATTGATTAGGTAAAAATCGTGAGAAAAAAAGAGAATATTACATGCCAACAGAATGTAATATTGCATATTTTAAGGTTTTTTTTTTTTTATACATAAATGCATAGTTTAAGTACCTAATTTTATGCGTTCTTAGTGGCAAGATACAAATCCGGACTTTAATTTATAAGATTATTATTTATTACAGTATTATAATTATAATATACTCGCCTTTCCGTATTTGTGTTTGGTGTTGGCCGTGTGGTTGGTCCATTGGTCGGCTTCCACTCGGGCGTGTTCCAATATGCCGGTCAGCCTGTCCAGTCTCGACCATTCTTGGACGCGTCTCTTGATGCCGTTATCGCCGTTTGACGAGTCCGCGCCCGCGGTCGAGCTTCGTATCAAAGGAATCACTTCCATTCCGCGTCACGAGCGTTCATCAAACGAATAAATCGACTGCGAGCCGCAAACGTCTGTTTGATATGAAAAGAACGAAACGAAAAAATTAAAGTCGGAAACGAATACATCAAAATAATAATAATAATAATAATAATAATAATAATAATAATAATAATAA
>JAIUCT010005720.1:0-10321 GCA_021307375.1 Tetraneura akinire | reverse complement strand
ATAATAATAATAATAATAATAATAATAATAATAATAATAATAATAATAATAATAATAATAATAATAATAACACGATGCGTTATAATAAAAATTGCGACGCAAATCCATTTTTTTTTTTTTTACGAAATCTTACGATTTTTATTCTTTTACTTTTCAGACGACGTTGGACGATAAAAAAAAAAAAAGACAATAATATTTATTATACGATTCTCCCGATAAAATTATAATTTCGTGTCCGTGACCTATATGTACGTAATAAATTATTATATTTGTTTTTCACGTGTAACGAACTAGCGATTATCGTTCGTTTTCGCTAAGCGTCTGTAATTTTTTTTAACTTTTACATCTACAATATTATTCAACAATATTACATACAAGTTTTTCTATTCTGGACTCGTTACGATTTAATATCGTTAAAATAATAAGTATTATGCAGTTTTTTAACGTCGTTCGATTTATTATCTTCCGTATTTAATGTATTAATATCGTGTTTTTGTTTTTCGACAAATAAATCACGTTAAAACGGTATGTAATTAAAAAAAAAAAAAAAATTACACGCGATTATGGTATAAGAAATTTGGTATAAGAAATATTGTTATTATAGATTTGTGTTTTATACTGTAAAGATATATTAATTAGTATGTAAACATTACGAATAATTTTATTATCTTAAACATATTATTATATGCAAATTACAAATTAAAATATTTCAAAGTTATAATAAATATAAATTCTTTGTTTAATTCGTATTTTTTTGAAAGAAGTTCTAATGAGGAATAAGTTTTACAAAAAAAAAGAAAAAAAAGAAAAGAAGTTTGGGACGAATGGGTTATAATCTTATAATATACCATGGTATATAATGAATAAAACGAAATTATATACCGACGTTGGTATTGTCGTCGACGGAATTAGCGGAACATGTTACATTTTATAAGGGACCGAGTAGAATTAAATCGTATCGAACTTTTTTGTCGTATTATTCTTTTTTTTTTTCGTATTCCATTTTAGAACACGACGGCGGCGATGCGCAGACGAGTGTATCCAATTACTCGAACCTGACGTGTCTGTAAGATTTATTTATTTATTTTTTTTTTTTTAAAGGACTCCCAAATTACGCAACGTATTTGCTTTTATCGTCGTATTATTACGTGCCGCCGTCGGTCAGACGTCCATTATAACGACTGGTTTTGCGCGGCGCGAGGTTCGCTGCCCACGCGTTACCATATTATTATTATACTGTTACCGAGGTATAGGTTATAATAGGTATACGTCGGGTACTACGAAACAGGACGCACGGTTTGTTAACATCAATGTCGTATCATTTGAAACGTCATAAATATATAATATTATATAATAATAATAATAATAATAATAATAATAATAATAATAAAAATAATATGAAAACATAACGCAGTGTTCGGTCTGTGTGCAGCGTGGAATACGCATAATATAATAATACGCGTGTTATCTAAACATGTTAGAGATAGGATAACGCGGTCGTCCGGTACGTTCTTATAATTTCAATTTCGTTTGTACGAAATGAGAGGAAAAAAAATCATTCGTACAGTTGTTAAAAATGCGTAATAACAACGGAGGCCGCCGTTGTACGTCGTAACGCGTTTATCGTTACTCGTTTATCAAACGATATTGTACGCGTATCATGATATCATAATATTATAACATTATATGACTGTATATTTTTAAAAATGATAAACAAATCACACGGTCGAGAGAAGTAAACGAATATACCGAGTCGACGGGGTACGTGATCGAAAAAAAAATCGACGGTGAAAATGTAATTTTATGAAATATGATTGGGTTTATCGGAATTTTTCACGTTAAAAAACATCGAGTACCTCTATATAAGTTTTCAACGTTATTTCCATTATGTTCGTACATAATATAACACAATAGTGTGATCATCTTGAAATCTGTATATATTATTATATAATAATAATATATACGATCACGAAACCGTAACCGAACCAATAACCTATAACCAGGTATACGAATACGTTATTATATATTTATGGCTTTTTTGTAATTTTTATTATTTATTATTTTTTTTTTTTTTCACTTTATTTATAGCAAACGACGTACGATCGTTTTTAGTATATTGTATAGTATGTAAGTTTTTTTTATTATATTCACATACGATGAACGATGATATTATATAGTTATGTAATTCTCATCATTTTTCCAATACGATTTTCCGATCGTACGTATTATAAATACATCAATGATATTACGTGAGTTACGGGCGTATATTTTATTGTTTTTTCGACAATTTTTATAAACGGAAAAATATTTTATAGTCATACCATGAAACCAGGCGATTGAATATTCATAAAAAATATAAGGTTTTAAATATAAATGTACGCGAGTATATACGTATAATATGATGATGGTACATATTAAATTAACAATTCGCCAACTATATATAAAATAGTTTTTTATGCAGCGACTGCTTATTCGGACGTTCGTCATAATAATATTAAAATCTTTATCTTTATCTTTAAGAAAGTACCTGTATAGGAAATGCATTTTATTTTTAGTTTATTTTATAACAACTATATTATCAAATAAGGTTTCGACCAAATTCACTATAGTATAATATTTAGAAATATCGCGTACAGAAACGGAAGTTGTTCGCCTCTTCACGAGTGGCCATAAATTATACGACTTTTTTTGTAGGTTATAGCGGATTCCTAGGTTACCTCGGTATACTCGTATTGGTTCGTGGATGACGCGGGTTAGACTATTCATAATAATATAGCGACAGGAATCGAAAATTGGGGACTCGTCTATAATATAAAACAACTATATATACCTACTGAAACTGTACATATTATTATAGTATATGACTCGTTATTTTTTATCGTAGTTATTAATTCTGATATTAACGACTATCCGTTTATAATATTATAATATGTGTTACTCGCAAACCTCTAGTTCTGCGTAAAGTTGTAATAATTTATTAATTACATAAAAATCCGCAATTTAAATATTTAAACGTTATTTTTTATTTTCGACATATTTAAAATTTTCAAAATTCGCAGACGAGTATATGGTCAGATGCATTCCAAATTCCAATTACCATAAAAATTATATTTTGTGAATAATAAATATAGTATTCATAAACTATAATATATTTATTAAAATAATAATATTGTTTTGTTTATTATTATTATTATTATTATTATTATACATCACGGTGTGTAAAATAATCATCAAACGTAAACAAACAAATTTTCGAGAGAAGTTGCGAGTTGTGACTTAAAACCGTTAAAATTCATGGAGATCCGGCGAATAAGACGCACACGAAGAGCTTTAATATATATATACAGAATGTTTTTAAAACGTATGCTATAAGTTTATCGAAATTCGTTATTTTTTTTTTCATTTTTCACGTAATATATTATTATTTGTCATATTATAATTATATACGACTGTTATTACGACAAAATTATATAATGTTAACAACGCGTCGGATGATAAAAAATTTAATAATATTTGAACCGATCAAGCGATCGAATCCGTTGCCTATATACATTTTAAACACTCTGTACGTGCACTCGTATATATATATTATATTATATATATACATAATTTATACGACGAGTGTGCGCGTATATTCGTTTTGCATTTTAATGGAAATATTCTTACGGGATATCGCACTCGAGGGACGCGGTTTCGCGTTATTTTACATAATATTATTCGTTTTACGCGAATTTTCCTGCAGCATATTATAATACGTGTGTAGAATTAAAACAATTTGAATCTCGCCGCTCCGATGACGTTGTTTCGATCGCGGGAAAATGCGAATATTATGTTATCGTGTCGTATGAAATCGTATCTATTTGTTTCGACAAATTGTTTTTTCAAACACAGATTTTCGATATTACATCTATCGCACACGCGAATAATAATAACAATATTATTGAAATATTTTCCGCGAACGACTTCGAAACGAATAAGTATATAAATAGACGATATAATACTAATTTTTCTGTTTTGTAGTAGGTATGAGAATTATACATTTACCTGCAGTTACCAGCCCACGCATATTACTCGTATATCTGCAGAACAAATCGTTAATTACATACTTACATAGGTGGTTGAATTTCGCCGAAAAAACGCGATTTACAAACGTGGACTCGTCCGATCGGCGCGCTATGTAGTGCCCAAATTATAACGATATTATCTACTTATTATAATCGTTTCGAACCGTATTCGGAAGTAGTGTCTATTGAAAGACGGGTGTCGACTAATGTTTAATATTATAGTAATAATAATAATAATAATAATAATAATAATTATCGAAAACGAAAATGAGTAATTCCGTATGTTACGATGTGTTAATCCGACTAGAGTCCCGAAGAAGTCATCCCATACGTATAATTATTATAAAACGAGGAAATTCAATTGGTTTTCTTCTGGTATTTTTTCGTGACGGTTTTATAATAACATAATATATATTCTATCGGTTTGGCTCTCTGGGAGGTTAAATAAAGTATAATATATTATCAATTATAATAATATCATATCTCGCATATTATAATATAGAAAACGTTACGTGTCGCACGCTGTTCGTAAATTTTTCGGTGACGCGAATGTTGTTATTATCGTTGTCCGTATATTATTATTATTAGGTTCGTTGAATTTCACGTGACGCAACGCGAAATCCCATTAACCCACCTGTTGTAATTGGCGCACGTGGTCACATTACGATGGTGGACCGAAGACGGACCAAACGCCACAGAGGTAACCGTGTATTATATTTTAATCAAAATGTAACATATTTTTATAATTTTATGCCGCGTATTACGTTATAATATTGTACCGCGGTATATACGGTCGCTTTTCTGATATACAGGAAGTCATTTGGGGTGGCAGGGTATGCAATGACACCACTAACTTAAAAAATGTTAACAGTTAGCCCGGCATCAATATACACCAACGCGCCATTATCATTAACTTATAAATTATGTTTCTATACGTATATACGAATATAATATAAATAAAATATATATTTTTTTCGAGTTCTTGTTTAAATTTCGTTAATCAACTTTCTTATCAAATGTATATACAGTGCATATTATATATAAATACATATTTTTTTTTAATGTCCGGGTGAAATGTCAAAATTGGTCTGACTAAAAACTAAAAGTTCGCATATACCCGGACAAAAAACTGAAATGACGCTCTTCATGATATACATATATCATAACGTTGGAAATTGAAAAAGTAATCGCGTAAATATAATAATAATAATAATATGCGATTAGTATTCAATTAGTCGTATGTTATAACTTATAATATATCAGCGTTATTATTGTTACGAAAAAATAATTTTCTTTTTATATTGTATAGGAAATGAAACATCCGTTACTTCGATGCACCGGACGTGCAATAACGATTATAATAAAATAATATATAAATAAATTTATTATTATTGTTTAGACAATACTCGCGTGTGCGTCATATGACGAGTCGAATGAAAACTGTGTCCGGTATAGCGAAAAAAAAAAACATTTTTCTAGAGCTACACGAGAAAATAGAGATAGGAATTTAATATTTATCATTATTTTCAGCGACTACAATGCGTAACGTTATTATCGTATAAGTCGCGGATGATTATAATAATATTATATATGTATTATTATCATTTTATCACACTCACAGCAGAGGCTCGCGTATTATATTTTCTCATTTAAACGTGTCCGACGAGACGAAATCTCCAGAGAAGATGACAAATTGTTTTTATTTTTTTTATTTCAAAATAATATTAAAATATTTTTATCCAACGATCGCTCCAAAAACAATTTGTTATATCCACCGTTTAATGTGTTTAAACTGCAGACGTTTTTTTCTGGACCAGCGTGTGTTTTCTCTGGTACACCTATCAACTCTGAACGTCAATCATATATTACACACACGCGTCACATGAATTTGAATTGACGAGAAAATGTAAGAATTATAATAATAATAATTTATACGAAAAACGACGAGAGAGTAATTATTTATTTTTATTTTTTTTTTAGACGTGAATATTTTAATTTTTTTTCATCGACCAGCAGCGTGCGATGAAATATCGTAACAAATATAAAATAATATAGTAATGTCGTTTAACGTTTTACCCTCGATGTTTGGAAATAATAATAATTTGTCCGATAATTTAAAAAGTTGTTCGTTCTTCGATTGTAAATAGAAACTCGAGCGAATAGTTAAATGTGTTTTTGTGTTTGTCGTATAAATACATATTATATATTATATATATATTATACCCGATCGTATGTAATTATGTGTGTTTTTTGTTTTGTCGGTTAGGTTAAAAGAGAGAAAAACGACCGTAAGTTTCGGCCCAAAGTCCTTGGACCGGGTCGACCCCTCTGACACGATTCTGCGGACACATAATATAATATAATAAATCGACCGCGGCGCTGTTATTCTACACCAGAATAAATCGCACGCACACGCTTCCGGAATTTGAATACCAGTCGGCGAACTTTTTTCCATATACGGCGCGTGCTAAGTACTTTCCAACAATCGCAGTAAAATCCCAATTTGGCAGACTTGTAATAATCTCCTATATAGGAGGCACCCGTTTTATACACACGCATTTATACGCATATACATTATAATACGATAGGTATATATGCCGATTATAATAATATTATCACATGTATAATATAATATATTATTATGATAATAATATAAAATATATGACGTTCCGTGTTATAACGTATAATAAAAAATAAAAAATATAAATAAAAAAAATATTCATAATATAATATGGCGTTATTTTAAAATGAAATATGCCTATAAGAAGAAAAAACCGTATCCGGAGGTAGGCCTGAAGTTAATAAATATAATATTGTATTATAATAAAAATTCCGAAAAACGTCCGTCTGCTTTTGATATTCTATTTGTAAATCGTAATAATGATGATGTTAATAATAATAATAATAATACCGGGGCGTACACACGATTTTTTTATGGGAGGGGGATCGTAAAATTAAACTTTTGTTTGATTTTGTGTAGGCATATAAATAATATATTAATTTAATATAATATATATACTCGTAAGTATATGTGTTTACTTATCAATTAAAATTAAATTTTTTAATTAAATACAAGCAAAAAGTTCATAATTTTCGGCACAATACATTTTTATGAATACTTATTTCTTATACCTTATACTAAGACAATATTAATAATGTGTAAAAATGAATATAAAACTAATATCGATTGCCGATCATAGATATCCTGTTAATACTTCAATTGAATTGAAAATAATTAATTAGGTACTGAAATAATAATTTTTAAAATAGGTATATAGATTATCTATGGTGTTGTCATAGATTATAATCAACAGCTGTGATAATATTACTGATAAAAACAACAATTTATATCTTTTTTCCGTGTATCATTTTTAATACCTACTTTAATATTTAAATTTGTAATTACTATATCGTATGATTTATATTTGAAAAAAAGTTATGGGAGGATCTATCCCCCATATCCCCCCTTGTGTACGCCCCTGTAATAATAATAATATAGTTTAGGCATTGTTGTGTTCGACTTACGAGCAACGTAAACTTGCTGCACAGCTCGTGAAAGAGTTTGAATTCGTGACAGCACAATATAATATAATATGGTGAGTAGGCACTTATATAGGCGGATTTTGCGTACGCGATTTATCCTCTACAAGAATCCTCCTTCTCGACCTATAAAATAATAATAATAATATTATTAATTACACACAAATACACAATAATTAAACTATATATATTAAATATTATAATATTTATAATGCCGTTTAAACGATTAATTTATAATAAAAAACATTACAAATAAATGTTTTCGTCTTGTCGGCGTAACATCGGTAATATGATCGAAATAATACCGCGGTACATAATATTATAACGCGTTTTGAAAACCGTTTTTTCGGCGCGTATTACCGTGTCTGTTATCGCGATGATCGGGAAACGCTCGGAAAATAAATTGCGAATTTTTCGAAACGCGCAATAATATATTTTATAATATAATATCGTATGCTGTATACGCGTATATTTTTATGTATATCTACCCGATAAATACGAGGCGCGTTCACCTTACGGGGTTTATTATAAATTATTATAATATTATATTATACACGGACAGGAGTCAGGGTCATGTTATAATACGTTCGTTTTTGCATGCTCTTTGTGTTTCCAAACCGATCGGTATGGTTAAACGTTATCAGTACGCAGAAATCTAGCGGAGAAACTATAATGTTATATGTACAGGTAACATAATACATTATAATAACGTGTACTTAACTTTAGAACGTTATTATAACGTCGAAAATTACCCCGCGTTTAAAACTTTGACGCGTATACCACTACAGCGGTACGAAATCGAGCGAATAAATAATATATAGGTTATATAAACACGTGTATAATATAATTATTTTTATGATGACGGGAACCTCTTAGAAGACTCGTATAGTTAATTAAAAAAAATTTTGTTTTTTGTTGTTTTCAAACTTTTTAAACAGTTTTAATTGTTATACATATGCCATTATTATTATAATAATATACACGCTGCTGTTTAATCGACGTATAATTCCATCAGATATATTCACGTGCTCGATTTACAATATTTATAAAATATACTCGTATATAATAATAATTATGAATATAATAAGCCTCGGGCTAAAATTAAACGTTGTACATAATAAAAATAATATACGAGACGTAGTACGATTTTCCACGCGAGTTCCGTTCGATCCGGCGTGCAAAATACCCCTCGGATCGCGCGCGTATACCCGTAAATACGACCCCGGGGATCGTATACGCCATTTTATAAATATTTAAATTAAGAATATTATTTATTTCGATATTAATTAACTTTATAATATATATAATAATAATATACATACATAATACACGTCTTTGAAAAGTTTAATATTTTATAAATATTTGAAGTACGAGTATTATTATACAGCGCGCACTCACTGCAGACATTAAACGCGATGTACCTACATAATATCATTATCTGTGACTATTACACGCGTGTATACCTAAATAGATTTATAGCTTGCATTCGTTTTAAAAGTACTAAAACATTGCAGAAGTTATATGGGAAAACGACCGGACGGTCGGTGAAATATGTAGCTGGTATATTATACGCCGCAGACTGTTAACATCAGTTATATTATTATATTACGTAGAATTGTAGAAGTAAAAGTAAAAATAAATAAATTTTATAAATATTATGTTATTTAGTATAAGTTTTTGATGCGATAATTCATTAATATAACTAACTGATGGTCGAAAACAATAAGCGATTATAACATATTATATACCAAAATATACTCGTACATTATAGACAATATCGTTAGAAATTTAAAATACTTTATACGAATATTTTCGTAAAACGAATTCGTCGAGATATAGAAAAATGAAATTATTAAAATTCATGTATTTGAAATATTGTAAATTTGTAACACAGCGACAGCAGTACACTGAACAGACATTCATTTCGGATTTTAAACTATACATGAGCGTCTACACATGTTATTATATTTTTCCATAATAAAAGAATTTTGTATTATAGTTTCGCGAAAAAGAGTGTTGTATACAATATAAATAAGTTTAATAATATTATTGGAAAACGCAAAACGACCACGAAAAGATTCGACAAAAGATTTGACCATTTGTGAATTCACACGTAATAATATTATATTATATTATTATCGTGTGATTTAGAGACTGTGACGGAAATTGAAATACCAAACCGTTAACTCTGAAAACGTATTATTATTTATTATAATGCACGTAACACTTGTATACAACATATTATTATAATAAAACTCATCGAAACGTTTTGAAAAAATCTTCTATACGGTCGTCAACGGCACACCAAAATAATTTGGTTATAAATTATAATAATACATATCACATTTCAGCTATGTTATAAAAATATAACGACTATATTAAATTATTATTCAATAATATAAAATACAAAAATTATTATTTTCCACGAGTGCAATTTCGACGGTATAGTATTTAATAAAGATTAAAAGTTATGTATAATATATCAATATAATCAAATCACGAACATAAACGTACAGCGTTATCCATAATAATTAAAAACTTTAAGGCTATACGCCATATTTTAGACGCGTGATACTCATGTATACGCATAAGCACGTGAAAATATTCATATACCGCATTAACTTAAATTTATAGTTAATATTCATACTTAAAATAATTATTATTATTCGTTATTAAACAAAAACTAATACCAAAGTATTTTATAGGCTGCAGGAGCG
>JAIUCT010005715.1:0-14002 GCA_021307375.1 Tetraneura akinire | reverse complement strand
TACGCTTTGTCCTGGTATGCATATTGAGAAAATATGCTGTAGATCGTCTAAACTTCTTGGTTTTATCTTTCGTATTTCCCGTGAATTTCATCTCTCTTCCTCCCTCAAAGCTCTCTACTGTGCCCTAGTTCGTCCAATTGTTGAATATGGCTCAGTAATTTGGGACCCATTCACATCATCACATAAAATCATGCTTGAAAGAGTTCAAAGAAAATTCCTGCGTCAAGCTGCTTTTGCCCTTCAAATTCAATGTCCACCCCATGATTACTCTCCTGTCCAAGAAGTGCTTTCCCTTCGCAACCTATCTGACCGTCGACTTCAGGCTAACCTTAATTACTTTTTTAATATTCTTTCTGGCCATATCGATTGTCCATCTTTACTTTCCCTCATCAATTTTAAAGTACCAACTCGCTACAATCGCTCTTACACCAATTTCTACATTCCGTCTACACGTTCAAATTACCAATCTAACTCTCCATTAATCCGTCTTATGCACATCGCTAATAATTCCCCTTCCCTTCATTTTTAATTTAATCAGTGTATCTGATTATACCAAGATATCTCAATGTAAGTAATACTCATCTGTTTGATTTGTTTTTATTCTTGTTTTCCATATATATTATGTATTAATATTAATTTTTGTTTCTAATGTCATCATGTTAATTGCCGTTTGGCGTATAATAATAAAAATAAAATAAAATAAAATAAAATTTAGTTAATTTTATAATTTTTATCATGTACGTAATTTAATTATATTATATTAATATTATTATTACAATTATTATAAAATAGTTACAAATACACTATACATAAAAGATGAGCAGATATTCCTGCCGCACAGGATACAGGTGTGCGAATCATAGCGTTTAATTTTACTTAGGAATTTGAATGCAATGATAAACCATTGCATTCGAAAAAAACGATTCTGTCCGAAGTTCAGTCAGATTATAATTTTCCTTTGAACTAAAAATATCAACTTAAAACAGCTATAAAAAAAAATTGAGATTAGGGATTTTTCTAATATTTTAGTATAATGTTAAGTAATATGTAAGTATACTTCAGTAAAATTTTCAGACCCTAATACCAAAATTTGCCAATTTTATCAAACATTATATACGTATAAACGAGGAATTTACGAAATATTCAAAGTCCAATATTTTGTAGAAAAATTAACATAACGGTTCCAAATTTTTACCACATATATATATAGCTATGTGAACACCCAAAAAAATTTTAAAGTCTCTATCTTAAAAATTGCTTGAGTTATAGTGAAATATTAAAATCGAATTCGTCGAAATTTCAGTTCTCGTGAAAAATGCCGTTTTTCGTCGTTTTTTCTACCGCTTAGGGTCAATTTTGAGAAATTCAAAAAATGACCTAAATAAAGTACCAACTAAATCCACTTTGCTACCGGAAACATACCCTATTTGTGCAAATCGGAGCATTATTTTTTTTTTTTAAGTATGAAGACACTTTTACTACCCGAATTAATGCTCTGATTTTCATGAATAATATGTTTCCGATTGAAAAGTGGATATAGTTGGTACTTTATTTAAGTCATTTTTCGAATTTCTCAAAATTGACCCTAAGCGGTAGAAAAAACGACGAAAAAATGACGAAAAATTTATGAGCAATTATATTGAACTTAGAGACTTAAAAATTTTATTGGGTATTCATTTATGTACTTATATGTGTATCTATATGGACATATTATGGTTCCTTTGTGTGATAAAATTTTGCGTTTTAAATATTTAATAAAAATGTCAAAATTTTAATCAATGCTTACATTATTAGATAATTAAAAATTATCTGACTGAACTTCGCTCAGAATCGTTTTTTCGAATGCGATGGTTTATCATTGCATTCAAATTCTAATTAAAATTAAATACTATGATTTGCACACCTTTATCCCTGTGACAGGATTATTAGTTCGTCTTTTTTTTTTTTTTTTTTTTTTTTTGTAATACGAGTATACCTGTAGTTTAAACTTTAAACATTAAAAATTATGTTAACTATTTAATATTAACATACTTGTTTGATTTTTCCGTTGTATTACTTTTGTTGGAGGTTGGAGTTGTATTTATAATTTCATGACAAAGAGTTTCTGGAATTAAAAAAAAAAAATTATTATTTAATTAGGTATAAATTATATAAACTAAAAATTATATATGATGAAGATATTCTTTTGACTAGATACTTGATATAGTCCAATTATTTTCAATAATTTATATACATATATTATTGATATATGATAAAAAATTTTAATTGTATTATTAAAAAGAAGAGCTGATACTCCTGCCGCATAGGATACAGGTATGTGAACCTTAGCGTTTAATTTTAATTAGAATTTGAATGCAATGATAAACCCAGGGCCGGCTCAATGTGGTAGCAAAATAGGCAGCCGCCTAGGGCGGCACTAGTGTGGGGGCGGCAAATTTCGAATGAACCAAAGTGTTTAATTTATTTTTTTTAATATTATGTAATACACTGAATTGTATTATTGAAATGTACTATTGATACTTCGTTTACCGAGAACGCACCAAAATCGTAATATTGAATATAAATATAACGGCGATAAAGATACATGTGTTAACACATTCGTGGACAGTACTGCTATAGCAGTATTTTAAAATTTTGATGTACATATATCACTACTGCTATAGCAGTATAATGTAAATCGTACAAAAAAACACACTACTGTTATTGCAGTATTAGTTTCAACGGTTTCATATGAAAGACCATAATATTCTGTCCCACTACAAAACGTTAGGCACTGTATTATTTGTACGTTATTTTTAGCTTTAATTCTCTGGTATTTCCGTTGGTCCCATACCTGTATGATATTTACTTTATAATTATTATTATTATTAATTATTGATGTTACTTTATCGTTTATATTATGATAACCTAATATAATATCATTGTTGAATTTTGATGTTATAAAACGTATTCAGTTCGATTATAAACATCGTTTGTATCGGTATTGGAGTGCGTATTTGTCATTATTATTTCGTTTATCGCGTACAATTATTATGACAAATAAAAATATAGAAAAAATGAGCGCATATTAGGATGAGTCGTTTGATTCTTATTCCGACTTTTCTGATCTGGGGGCCTATTCTTATCCGTATACGAACTATTCACATGATTAATTTCCGTATACGGATAAAAATTGGTATTCTTAAATTTTAAATTTCCGTATACGGATATGTTTCCTACGAATTACCCGCATATGAAAGATTTTCCCATGGTTCACAGCGGCAACGTCGGAATAGTACATGTATTTCATGGGAAAAATAGTTTTTCCCGCGGTAAAATTATATTTTCCAAATTTATTGTATTAATTTATAGGTTTTTTTTTTGAAATACGGTAATTTATAAATTATTTTATTTATTGAGGAATGAAAATGGTATTCGTATACGGAATACTGTTTTCACACGCATATACCCATCCGAAGTAATCATGTGAAAATCTTTCACATAACATAACTAGTGCGTATACGGAAAATTTTTAAGAATAGAATATTTTAAAATCATACGAAAATGTATGTGAAAGCAAAAGTTTCCGTATACGGATCCCGTTCGTACGATTTTAAGAATAGGCCCCCTGGACGATTCAGATGCCGACCCAGATTTTTCGTTATCAGGTACAAGTCAAGATTCATTTCCAAGAGCAGGGCCGTCTCCAGTGGCGTGTCCAGGGGATGGGCCCGGTGGGCCCGGGCCCACCCACATTTTTGTATATTATTTCTACTTTTTGAACTTATACTTAATAATATATTAACTGAAATTAACAAGGTATTAAAAAAAATAATTTAATCTAATCAATTGATAAGATTTTGTAAATATTTAACGGAATTGTGATTCTTATATTTTTCGTCCTATGCTATTTAAAGTTGATATTTTTAATTTAAACGAAAATCTTATAATCCATACTATAGTATTCTTCTTATTATTTCTCAATACTTTTACAATAAAAATTAATAGAAAAGCCAAAAAATTTGGAAAATTTTTGAAAATTTTATTGATGTATACTGATATATATATCTTAAAGTATTTACAAAATATTAAGAATATCTCAAGACTCAATTTTTTTATAAGTCTTTAAAGTTGAAATTTTAGTAAAATCAATATTTAAAGTATTTATATGGATTTTTCTTATTATATTACAATATTTTACAATAATATTAAATTAAATTAACAAAATTTTTTTACAAATTTTGAAAATTTTATTGAAGCTTAAATACATTTTCTTAACTCAGTTCCAATTAATTGTGAATTATTATTATATTTCTTTTATAGCTGTTTATAGTATAAAAAAGAAAAGCTGATATTCCTGCCGCAGAGATACATGTGTGCAAATCATAGTGTTTTATTTTAAATATAATTTGAATACAATGATAAATATCGCATTCCATATTTTCGTATTTTGAGCGAAGTATTACATATTACAATTAATATATAAATGTAAGAGGATATTATATTAGGTATTTGCAATTTTTAATTAAAATAATTATAAATTATAAAATCAATAATTATGTTTTAATAAAACCAACTAACATTTTTATAAATAAGATTAAAATGTGTTATTTAGTATTAATTACAACTACATATGTACATAGAAATAATTGTATAAACTTTTTATTAATTAAGATATGAAATCATTGGTTTACGGGGAGAATGCGACCCCCATATCACCCGTAAATCCGCTACTGTGTAACTATTACAAATTAAACGCAATAACTAACAATGGTCAAAAAATTGGTGGCCCACCCGAAAAAATAATTCTAGACACGCCACTGGCCGTCTCATACTCTAACAAATAATGAAAGCGAGACGAGTATCGAATCGTTCGATAAGCTCTAGGCTCTAGTGGTGACGAAAATATAAATATACCAGAAAATAACGATGATCTATGGTTCGAGAATTGGGAAGATATACCTGATTTCCAATTTAACAGTAGTATGTCAGGAATAAAATTAAATATACCTGACTCCGCAAAAGATAACCCTATACATATATTCGAAATGTTATGGACACGTGACATTTCTAACATATTAGTTTCCTCGACAAATAATTATGGTGTTAAATTGACTTCACAAATTCGTCCACATAAAAAACACTGCCGTATAACTGAATTTAAAAAAGTAGATATCGTAGAAATGAACAAATTTTTGGCCATTTGTTTACTTTCTGGATCTATTAAATTTTCTGTAATCAGAGATATGTTTTCTACCAATCCACTTTATTATCATCCTATTATATCAAGAACAATGTCAGGTAGACGTTTTGAATAGATATTAAGATGTTTTAGTGTTGAGTATTATGACCAAGAAGTAGAAAATATTTCAAATGATCCATTATAAAAATTTAAACAATTTTCAACTAGCATATATTCCAAACGAATGTCTTTCACTGGATGAATCTCTTCTACTTCATCGTGGACGTCTTTAATTAGAATGTATATGAGACTTAAAAAAACAAGATATGGTATAAAATTTTTTGAACTCTGTACACCAGACGGTTTTGTTCTAAATATGGAGATGTACAAAGGAAAAAGAGAAGAAATTAATGTTGGTTCTACGTCAAAAATAAATACTTTAGTTTTGCATCTTTTAGAGCCATTCCTTGATAAAGGTCATATAATTTTCATGGATAATTATTACAATAGCATAAGTCTTTCAAAAGAACTCCGTCGAAAAACACATTCTGCTGGAACATTACGCAGTAACCGTAAAGGGAACCCTAAATGTGTAACCACAAAAAAGTTAAAGTCTGGAGAATATATTTGGCATCGACAAGGAAATATTTATGTATCTAAGTGGAAAGATAAAAGAGATGTTTTAGTAATAAATACAAAATATCAGCCACAGCTTTTACTATCAAAAAATCGATTTGGAAAAGAAAAAAATAAACCAATTGAAATTATTCATTATAATAATAATATGAGTGGTATCGATAGGTCAGACCAAATGGTTAAATATTACAATAGCCCACGAAAACAATCACGCTGGTATAAAAAAGTATTATTTCATTTGTTAGACATCACAGTGTGGAATAGTTTTTACATATACAAAAAACGATTTAATTGCAATTCTATACCTTTTAAAGATTTTCGTGATATTCTAATAAAAAATATGATAAATCTTCCATTGAATGTAACAGCTAATCAACTTTTTAATGCTCCAAAATCAAAAGATCAAAAAAAAAAAATCGAACAATAACAGAAGAAGGACAATACTTTCAAGAAAAAATTCCACTTCCTCCACAGTATAAAAGGAAAGCATACTTCAAAAACTGTAAAATATGTACAAAAAAAAACTTGAGGAAACAAACTCAATATCAATGTAAAGATTGCAATATTCCATTGTGTCCAGGATCATGTTTTGAAGAATTTCACATAAATATTTTGTAAGAAATAATTTTATAATTATAATATTGTACTGAGAAATAGGTATTATTTTATTTTGGTTACTGTTTAATTTTCTATAAAACCACATATCATACATAAGTTTTTTTTTTCAAGGTAAATAAATCGAATTATGTTATTGGAGTCATAATTTTATTTTTAATTATCCCTTAAAAATATATTATATCTATAAGATATAATTATAGTGTTGTAGCAGTAAAATGTTTTAATATTATATAGGTAGTTGTAAGTAGCGATATAGTGGGACAGTACTGCTATTGCAGTACTCAAAACACTACTGCTATAGCAGTAATATTGAAGTGCGTATTTAAAAGTATATTTTTCTCCTTCAGAATAATTCAACTGTCCATGAATGTGTTAAGGTACGTTTTCCTCAGTGCATTTTTTAAGGAATTTTTACTGGGCGACAAAAGATATTTTCTCAAAATAGATAGTCAATTATAATAGGTAATAATTTAATGTTCACCCCTCATAATTATTAAAATTAATTCATAATGCTAGAAATAAACGGTAGGTAGGTAAAAGTTATAAAAAAGTCAAAATTTATATATTTATTATTATTATCATAATTTATTACTATTTTTCAAAAAACTTTTTTACAAACGAACGATTTTTATATGTTTCTGTTTCTGGATAAAGTAAAATAAAGGCTAATTAATATTCCCATGGACAAAGAAGAATATAACTTGGAGTTAAATTTAATAAAGGAGATATCTGAATTCAACGGATACAAAAAAGAAACAATTTCAAAATTAGTTAATAAACACAAACGAACTAGAGAAATAAGAATGACAAGTACTTTACTAGGAGAAGTTTCAAACAATAAAAGAACACCATTAACGTTTGTACCTAAAATTTCGAATAAAATAACCAAAATTTTCAAAAAATACAACGTAGACATAGTTTCTTCAAAAAACAATAATTTAAAAAGTCTCTTAGGAACCACAAAAGATAAAACAGAAGATAACGATAAATCGGGTATATATAATATACAATGTACAGATTGTGATAAATGTTACATAGGTCAAACCAGTAGAAATATAGGAATCAGATTTAAAGAACATTTAAGAAATATTAAAAATCAAGAAACAGAAAAATCGCCAATAGCAGAACACATATTAGAAACAAACCACAACATAACTTCAATAAAATTAAACAAACAAGTAACTAAGAAACAAGAACTAAATATTAGGGAAGCAATTGAAATGGTAAAAAATAAAAATAATTTATTAAATTGGGATTTAGGTCCTTTACAAAATTGTTTACTAAAATTATTATAATATTCGACGCGCACGAAGAAGTCATACAACTCATGACTTACAAGTGCAAGACAAAACTAGTATTTAAGCGCATGTAACTAGCTATAATCGATCAGTCTTTGTTTAGTACTGAGGATGATAACATTGTTGTCGAAATACGTATTTACTAAAAAATAAAGTAAATTTTTTGTGGACTTGGGTTTTTATTTATTATTATAAAATATCCACAAGAACTCTTCTTATAAAATTAAAAAAAAAAATTAGTATATTAGTATTTAAAAAGTATTTTAGGGCCTAGCGCCTAGACCCTAGACAATTAAAATTATCCAATTTACTATTCAATATTTTATTCTATTAAATCTATGCTAGTTATTAGGGTACTTACCAGTTATCGCATGTCCTAAAAAAGCCCACGATCAACAGACGTCGTCAGTTGTTAGAGTGCAAGACAAATGTTGAATAACTATCAATTAATATTATTGACAATACCGTGAACCGTCGCGCATCACGATCGTTTCGTGAGTCGTTATCGGTAGCTATTTTTATACATACAGGAATTTTACACTTATTGTTATAAATATTATTATAATTAATTTTCTTATATTCTACAATAATAAATGCATTTTGTATTTAATATCAATAAAATGACCATTATTATAATATATACCTAGCTACAAAATACAATGGCGAAGCTACCTCCTATAAGACAAAGGGACATTGTCTACCCATTATTTTTTAACAGATTGCACCTATAATATATTTTGTCAATATGTGTTAAACTGTTAATATGTTTTTAGAAAAACATATTTATTTTATTATACATTGGTTTATAACAATATAAAATATTATTATATTATTATAAAGTAAAAGTATACATCATGTATTAAACTATTAACAGGTATAAATAAGCGCTGTCAAGCGTCGGCCGTCGGGAAAACCACACAATAGTTAACGATATTAATATTGTTCTTTGCTCTATAATAAAGACAACGTATATAAATTTATGAATGTACCCGCTTCCCCATAATATCTGTATATTCTTATTCATATCAAATAATAATAATAATACGTATTTAATATCCGTAAGCTGTTGCCTGTGTAGTTAAAATTAGTGATGAGCAAAACAAGACCAAGACCAAGACTGCTTTGCAAGCTCCATCTTGGTCTTGGTCTTGTTAACAACTGTAAGTCTTGGTCTTGGTCTTGGTCTTGCACTTCTAGTCTTGGTCTTGCAAGCAAGACTCTTGCAGTTAATTTTTATTTTTATTATTATTTTTTTTTTCTATTATCAGAGACATTACAGCAATCAGATTAATCTCTAGCAGAATAATATTGTATAACTCATAAAATTTATAAAAAAAGGTTAAATACAAATAATAGGTTAAAGATTTTATAGGAATAATATTTTATAATTTATAAGATTTAATTTACATGTAATATATAATATTTATTGACCGATATACATTCTATGAGTACCTAACCTAACCTACCTATATAATCAGGGATAGCTATTCAGTAAGAAGGTACAATAGTTTATAAGAATCAGGGGCGTACTCAAGGGAGGAATTTTTCTGACCTTTTTTCTTTGGGAGACCTCTTCCATTGAAATTTCAACATTTAAAAATATTTACATTAGTCCAAGTTTTATCTAGTGAAACTTAAGTGAAAATTAAATAAGGTAATATTATACACATAAATTGAAATTATTATTTGTTATCCTATATTCATATTTATGATACACAACATAAAATAATTATTATTGTTTTTTAAATAAGGTACTTTTGTTTATAAAATTTAACTAAAAATTAAAATTGATTTCAAATAATGATATCAACCAATTGTATTAAACCTTCAATTACATGTGAGTATTATAAGTGTGTGTATATGTAATCAACAAAGTATTGTATATAGGTTTTTTTACACCCTATTTCCAATTTATTTATTTTAAATAACATTTAAACATATACATACATATGGGTAAATAGTTTTCCATTGAAATTTGTAAAATATGTACCATAATATATATATATATGTGTGTGTGTATTATTGCTTAAATATTAATCTTTTACTTCTTTATTATTATATTAAAGGAAGTTACTAAAAACTTAATTATTATGTAGTTGCATAGTACAAATTATAGTCAATAAAAATAATCATAGTAGAAATTGATATCAAGTTTCAATCAATATGTAGGTACCAATAAATAATAAAATAATTAAATTAAATTTAAATTGAACTCAAACAACAAGAACTTCTTCGGTAATTTCATTACTTATTTCATTTTTATTTTTTGGCATATCCATGTTTAAACTCATATTTAAAATAAAAATAAAGAGCTGTACCTACCGAAGACTGACGAGACTCTGTGATAACTTTTACAACGACACAATATACGTATACAATATACCGTTATAATCGTTATATAATAGGTATGATATTAAAAAATATCAATAAACTATCAGTATAAATTCCTATTATTAGTATTATACTTATATTTACGGGCCAAGTACTAAATATATCGGTTTATAAATAAATCGTATCGGTTGATAAGTAATAATATCTATAAATACTGTATAGTACAGTACTATACAGTATTTATAGTACAGTACTATTAGTACTGGCACATCAATGTATACGTCAATTATAAAAATAAAATGGATATTTTGTATTTGATTTAAAACAACTATTTTTATAATTTTATTTCCTATTCCAGTTATTTCAGTTATTTCTTATCTTGCTTTCATTATCTCAAATTATTACTCCAAATCGAAAACAGCATACAAATCTTATTTTTCCCCGTAGGTATTCGTTATAAATTCATATACAATTTTTATTTTTATTATTTTTTTTTTCGAGAAAAATCTGCAAGACTCTTGCGAGACTACAAGAGTCTTGCAGTGTTGGTCTTGTTTTGGTCTTGATCTTGCAGGTCTCATCTTGGTCTTGGTATTGCAGTGTTAAGTTCCGTCTTGGTCTTGGTGTTGGTCTAGGTCTTGCTCTTGGTCTTGCAGCAAGACCAAGACTAAGACAATTTTGCTCATCACTAGTTAAAATAAACTTATATATTTTTATTTTTATTAAAATTTCTTTCTAAAAAAAATTTATCTACCATAATTACAAATTCAACTTCGTCACTGACAAAATGTATTTTTATCCTTATCATTAACTAATTATTCTTTTTTTACATAGAATAAAAATTCTTCTTTAATAAATTGTGTGTCGCCTAGTCTTAAAAAATACAGTCAACTAGGTGACAAATTATTTTCACTGGGCGACACATGTGTCGCAGTATACTAGCTTAAAAAATGCACTGGTTTTCCTAGGTGCGTCTGGACGCAGTATTTGGACGTTGCGTCTGGACGCCTCGTGTTACTGTTTTCCTACACGCGTCAGCCGTGTTTGATTTCCAAGGAAAACTATATTGATTCACCGAAATCAAAAGTGTTTTCCCTTGCCAAATTTGTATTTTATGGAGTGTATTTAAAGTCTGTCAATTTGTAAAAAGACTCATAATGATTTTTATCATTAACGTACTCACTAACGTACTCACTGTTTTTAAATATTCATTATCATTATGAATAATATTATTATAAATCAAATTATTTTAAATAATAATATTATTATTAATAAGTTAATAGAAGAAGAAGAAGAACAACAACAACACTTAATATATACTCGTAAAAAGAAAATAAATTCAATCGACAAATTATATAACTATAGCTCATATGTCATATACCTAATAAATATTAGATTAATAATACGCCTCTTAAAATAGGTATATTTTAAATTTAAAAATAATTGTATGTACTTTCTTTCATATTCGACTAAGTTTAAAAAAGTCAGTTGGTCCAACAACGGCCACTTTTTTTTTGATTAAACGGCTGATCCCGTTCTCTTATATTTTTCCACCTTTTCTTACAATCGTCCACTATTTTACATTATAAATTTAATTAATAAACAAAATACCTACTATCATTTAAAATTATTAATAATAATATAGTATTAATTTATAATTTTTATTTGTTAATAATTAGTTAATAAAGATGTAATAACTCATGATAATAAAATAAATTGAATACCTATATAGTATATTAGTATAATATATAAAATATATATTGTAATATATGAAAAAAATATAATATATTATTATATTACATTATTTTTTATTTTTACTATTATTAATTTTAAATTGTACTTTGTTTCCATTTTGTTTCCAAATTTGGTCTTTTAATATTTTTATGTTCTGGATGTGCACAATCAAACAAAATATTGTTCAATTGTACATTTTCCAATAATATTTCGTCCTCGGTGGACGAAAAAATAAATTTTGCTTTTAACATTGTACTCGTTTTATGTTGCGTCTGACGCAAATGACTGGTCTCGGAGCAGTCGCTATATGGGACGCAGCGTCAACTTTCCAGACGCACAGCGTCTGACGCATCGAGGAAAACACTTTCAGGTAAATCGTATAAACCAGTACATCGCGTCAGACGCATGGTCCGGATGCTGCGTCCAGACGCACCTAGGAAAACGTACCTTTAGTCGGCCACAGACGAATGCACGTCTTATCGAGTTTAGAGTTTTAAATGGGAAAACAACGGTCAATGACACATCGGAATTTAGTCCCGAACCAAGAAAGGTTAGGTTAGGTTAGGACAAAGGAGCTGCTATACCACTGGGCATTGAGCACTGAGCAGTATAGCCGGTAAATAAAAATTATGGAAAGAATTTTGTAGAGTGCAGACTTGTCAAAGTGACAGTGTTTAGTACAATATTATAATACCTATAGTACCTAAATCTGCACAGGTTGTTTTTCACGGTAGTGCCAGTGCGAGTCGTGCGGCACAAACTAGATCTTTAATTTTTATCATGAACATAATATATTTTTATATTAATATTTATTAATTATTTATTATTGAAAAAATGCAGACATATTAATCTTAATTCATATTATTAAATAGAAAAAAATGTTGGTACTCGTATATGTTATAGAATTACATCACGAAAATATTTAATTATAAAATATTAGAATTAAATTGTCATATTTTGCAAACATTTTTGGGGGGCTATGGCTGATTTTGAGGGGGCTTATCCCCCTAAAGTCCCCCCCAAATTGCGCCTATGGCAATCATACATAATGTTTGAAGTAGATCTCAGAAATTTCAACTTAAAATGATTATTGATTAGTTTTATAAGTTGATTCTAAAAACTTAAGACTGTTATTGATTATTTTATTAGTTTTAAGTTTAAAATGTAATACATAAGACTGTGAAATTTGTTAAATATTCGATATTTTTTTTTTTTTTTTATGGTAACTTAAGGTATTTGTTATTGTTTTTTAATTTTAGTTGTAAGTTTAAAGTGAAACATATGAGACTAAAAACTGTTTTACTATTAATTTTTTTTTTTTAAGTTAAATAATTCATATTTTTTAATACCTACATTTGTGTGAAATTATATTATTTTGATGATTATAAATTTTTATTAAGAATAAAGACTGAAAGTCCAAAGCACTATAAAAATTTGATTAACACCTACAATATTAGCTAAAAAAACCTTTGGTTATAATAAATATTATACATTACATTGTGTAAAATAATACAATAATAGCTTTTCAATTATTCTGAAATGATTATAACTTATAGATAATCTTAATTTTATTAAATAATTTAAGGTGAGTAAACATTATTTTAGATATAGGTAAATTTGATACTTCCATATTCCATATTTTATTATAAATTTGTATATGTCTCACTGTGTACTGATTGGTGTCTCACTGTGTACCGGGTTGGGGTACAGTGAGAGTAATTTGAAATTAACGTTTTTGACGATATCTTTAAATATACTTAAGTTATGAATAATATTATTACATAATTTTAATGCCTAACACAATTGTTAAAATAAAGCTTCAGTACACTAACTTAATAAAATTAATATTTTCAATGTTATAAGGAAAAGAAAAGAAAATGTCTCATTGTACCCCAGTCTCTTTTTTAAGGATTGATTATTGTTGGAGGAATAATAAATCATGGGAACTATATAATTTACTAGAATCATTTTTTTCGCAAAAGGAACTCTTAGAAACATTTCGGGACAAATATTATTATGTTTATATTAGAAATGTATATAATATATTAATATAATAATATGTATATTAGTATCTGGCTTTTATAATCATTCCCTATTAGGATTTTAAATAAAAATTTATATTATTTATCATTATTATTATATTTATTTATTTATTTATTTATTTAATTCTACGGGACTAGCCCAAATACAACAAATATGTACAAGGTTATTTACATTTTTAAAT
>JAIUCT010005709.1:0-13872 GCA_021307375.1 Tetraneura akinire | reverse complement strand
GGAAAAAAAGTATTAGTTATTTATATAAAAATGTACTGTAATTGTTTTTAAATTTAGAAATATTTAATGTAAGATTCATGATTTCTATAAATAAATAAATACAAAACTAGAAGACATTTTCAGGAAAGAAAGTATTAGTTATTTACACAAAAATGTCCTGTAATTGTTTCTAAATTTTGAAATATTTATTTTAAAAATTAATACCAAACTAATTTTATTTATTATTAATAAAATGCCTCTGTGTGTTGTAAACAATTGTTCGAGTGGTAGTCGTGCTTTAAAAAAAGAAAGCAATGCACCAACTAAACCTATTCTTCATCGGTTTCCTAAAGATGAATATTTACAGCAATTATGGATTGAACGTTGTAATATATCCAAAAATATTAATATTTCCTCAGGTTAGTAAATTAAAAATATATGTAACTATTTAAAATTTGTATTCAAAAAAGGAAATGAAGTACATAAACCTATATAGACTTTGTTTTTTTTTAGTTGACTATATAAATAAATAACTACTGAAAAAAACGACTAGGTTTTATATTATGTTGTATTAACATAATGTACACATTTTAAAAATTAAAACACACTCCCTATATTCTATATGATTAAATAATTTAAATTTTTTAATATATGCAATATAATTTAGCCCGAGTGTGTTAATTACATTTTGAATCGTGTGATTATGAGAAACCACTTATCCAAAAAATGCTAGAGTATTCTCCAAAGCATCACATCAACGGAAACTTAAATGTAATGCTGTACCCTCAACAAATTTGGTTTGTCATCTATTTATGCTGTAATAATTATTATTAATTAAAACAAACATATTATACATTATTATATTTTAGCCTTCTATTCAAAGACCCTTAATTGAAACTGATAGTTCTATGGAAACAAGTGAATTACATGATTCTCCTGAGGTAATATATAAAATATACAAGATATTATGTAGACATTAAAAAAAAATTATTTGAAGCCACTTCCACCATAAATTAAATATATATTTACATACTAGATTTAATAATGTTAATAAATACATTATAGATCATAAATCAGAGTTCAAATGAATTACTTAGAGAATTAAAATTCAATAAAAAAGATGCTAGTAATCAATATAATTTAATAGAAAAAAGAGATATGTATACACAGTGTGGTGATGACTTTAACAAGTAAGTATTAAACAGTAAATTTTCATGTACAATTTTTAAAATTTATATAATATAGTCTTCAGAAACATTTGTTGGATGTATATAAACAATTAAAAGAAGAAAAAAATAAAAATTTACAACTACAAAAAATTATTCAACATCAAAAAAATATTATATATTCTTTACAATGTCAAAACACATTTGAAATTAAATTTAATGAGATTTTATCCGGCATGTTTTCAAAAACCCAAATAGATATTTTATTAAAAAAACCTAAAAATGTGTTCAAATGGACTGTAGATGATATAGCTAATGCTATTACACTACGAAGTTTGTCACCTAAAGCTTATAGGTATTTAACCAAGTAAAAACATTTTCCTTATCCAGGTAAACGTATTTTTGAAAATTAATTAAAAGTAAATTTAAATATTTATGTTTACTTAAACAATTAATAATCTTAAAGGTTTATCAACATTAAGGACATGGGCAGCAAAATTTGAAATGGACCAAGGAATACTTAAATCAGTTATATCAATTATGAAACATAAAAGTATATACATAAAGTATATAAATATTAATTAATTGTAAATTTATTATACAATATATCTATTATCTATACATCTTATATAGGTATTTCAATGACTTCGATTGAAAAAATCACTATACTTGCTTTTGATGAAACATATTTATCAAAAAAAATATGTTATGATAAAAAAAATGAGCAATTCATTGGTCCACATTCAACAGTACAAACTGTTTTAGCAAGAGCTCAGGTTAAATAAAATATATTTATAAAAATAATTGAAATTAGTAATTAGAGTATTTTTGTTATTTAGGCTTAATATCATCATGGAGACAGCCTATTTTTTTATAAGTATGATACAAAGATGACCAAAACATTACTGTATAATATTATAAATGATTTAAATACATGTAGTTATAACGTAGTTGGCATTGTGAGTGATATGAGACCAACTAATAGAGCTTTATGGAATGAATTAGATATATCACTGGATAAAACTTATTTTTACCATCCTATAACAAGTCAAAGAATCCACATATTTGCTGATGTCCCACACTTGCTGAAATTGGCCAGAAATCATTTTGTTGCCAGGTTTCTTTTATATTCACTATTTCAATAAGTATATTTCTAATGCTATCTTTTTATAGTGGATTTAACTGGAACAACAAATTTATTAGCAAAGATGTGATTAAAGAATTATTAAATTTAGGCAAAAGTGATGTAAGGCTTGCTTATAAAATTACTAATAATCACATAAATGTACCTGCACAAAAAAAACAGAGTGTCAGTTTAGCTGCACAGCTTTTTTCTAATTCTTTAGCTAAGGCCATTTCATACTGCGGTGAACATTATAATTTACAATACAACAACTGGAAAGAGGTACAAGTATACATATTAAAATAACAAAAAACACAATATAATTATTTATTATAATTAATATACTAAATATTAATTAACTACTATATATTAAATTATAATGAAATTGAAATTATATTTTTCTTTTTATAGGCATCTGAGATTATACAGTTATTTAATGATTGGTTTGACCTATTAAATACTCAGTTGCCTATCGATAAATTTATTAAAAGTTATCGAATGGACCTAATAAACCAGAACATTTTAATAGAAAAAATGGATACATTCATTTTCACGATGAGGGTACATGGCCATCAAACATTATTGCCATTTCAAAAAGGTAAAATTGAAAATTCATTAAAAATAAATAAATAGTAAATTTCATAAATTAAGATAGCATTATTTTATGTTAATATTAATCAAATATACAATATGTAAATATATTTTAATATATTAATATTATTGTTGTTGTATAATTTATTTATCATATATATTAATTTATATTAAAGGCATTTTATATACAAATAATTCATTGCGAAATCTTCTTGAAGATTTAAAAATGAATTATGAAGGTATTAGTTACATTATAACAAGGAGAATAAATCAGGATATAGTTGAAAATCTATACAGCTATTTAAAAGCTATGTGTGGAGCTAATACTCATTTATCACCACTTGATTTTAAACACTGGTAAGTTGTGAATGATATATTTACACATTAAAAATTATTTTAATTACCTACATTTAATTTTTATATAGTCTTAAATGGTATTTACTTGGTAAACATGCATCTGTTGCTCTGTCACAAAATACAAATACTGAAGATACGATTGGTAGTAAATTAATTGACACAGAATGTTTGACTGCTTCAATTATTAATGAATCGGAAGTATTAAATGATGTTGGAGCAACTCTTGATACCTCCAATATTGTTATGCCACAAGAACAAATGGATCTTTTGGAATTGTTTGAAGTTGAGGTATCTTAAAAAATATACAATATATTATAATTAATTATTATAGGTATACTCGATACATAATTAAATAGTTTAATATTACTACCTACCTATTATTTGTTGATAGAGTCAAAATTTTACAAAAACTGTTGATGATGAGGCATTAGAGTATGTAGTAGGTTATGTAGCCAGAAGGTTTATTGATAAATACCCCAACTTGGGAGAAGAAACTTCAAAACAGCATGACCATAGTTCTTCTACCAGTTGGATTCAGCATATGTCAAAAGGGCATCTTATAACTCCTTCAAAAACATTAATGAATGTAGCAAAAATAATGAATAGGCACTTTGAAAATATGCACTCAACATCACTAGACAAAATTCCAAATGTAATGGAAAATTTGAAATTGAAAGTTTTATCAGAGTGCAATGATTTATTACCAAATGACGTCTTAAATTGTTTGATTCGCACTAGAACATTTGTAAGGTTCAATCATCTAAATAAAATAATAGATGACAAAGTACCTACAATTAGCAAAAATAATAAATTAAGAAAGTTTATCAACTAAACTACCTACCTACTAATTAATTTAGTACAAAAATTATGTATATATTAATTATATATTATATTATTTTACAATTAGGTACGTATTATTTATTTATTTAATAATAAAAATATTATTAAAAAGTAAAAATGAATTATAATAAAATGTACTTACATATTAAATATATATCTTGTAAATATATGTCTTGTTTGTGTACTGTTGGGCCGTGTTCTTACAAAAAGTAACTGGTGTCGGAAACGCTACTATGTATAAGTATTTATATTTAGATGTTCGCACACAGAAACCAAACTAAAAATCCACTCGACTGTTTGAAAATATATTGATCCGCGTCGCTGTGGCGCCAGTTATAATTTTATAGTAAACCCAGATTACAAAAAACTATTTGGCCATGAGTCGTATTATACCTACTACAAAAAATACAAAATACAAATTACAATACTACATTACATATAAGTATAACTTTTAGAATACCTATATCAATTAAAATGATTTATCATTTATTAAAACCCAGATCACAAAATGAATACATACTTTCTTGCTTATACGAGTTATACCACAAGTAACAGGCAAAGTCTGTCGCAAAGATATAATATTGTAATATTTGGTTTCCCGCCTTTTCCCGGAGACCGCGTTACGTAGCAGCCATGCGCAGTAGTGGGTTGCTGCATACCATGTTGTTTGACCATGGTTAGAACCATTATCGGTTAGGTAACCTTTGTCTTGGTATAGAGGAGCCAAGGAGTGGGTATGATTTTGTTTGTGTCTACCATCATTATATTATTATAAATTGATGTGTTTTTTTTTTATTATTTTTAATTGTTTTTTTACAATTTAACTTATAGATGTACGCCATTTCTTCATATATTTTGTTTACGTAAATGGTTTGCTGCTGAAGTGATTTCTGTTTGTTACTACCTACGTCAAAAACGATTGCAGTGAGAGTCTTTACTGGTAAAATTTTCAATTAATTTTTCTATTTTTCGAGTGGCGGATCTAGGATTTTTTTTTATGATTGATGCTAATTTGTCAATAATTGCCCTAAAATAGTTATTAAGGAAATATTACTAGGTATTTATGTATAATGAAAGCAAAATAATATAGCTTAAACCAGTGTTTCCCAACCTTTTTACCACCACGGACCACTTCAACAATATTTTGTAGGTTGCAGACCACCTCAATTTTACGAAAACTAGGAATACTTTTTTTTTTTGCTCAAATAAGAATACATAAAATTTATGGAAAAATGTTAATTTTTATAATTTACTTTACATTTTCGCTATAATAGTATAATTTATTACTCTATTTTATAATATTTATTAAGTAGGTAATAAAATAATCATTTTTGTTGTTTGGTTTAAATTGATTTAGATAAATGTAAAATAATTGTTAGTATACAGTTATTCCAATAAAATTGTGTGTTCTATTTATTTAAATTATAATAAAATTGAACTGTAGCTACGAAATGAATAGTCAGTTATTGACCAACATTTATGACAACGAATACACTGAATAATATACTTTTAATTTTTCTTATGGTTTAAAATTTTATTTAAATTATTCTTTGATAAACATGAGTACTAAACATTACTACTATCCATTAGTAATGTTTTTTAAGTAAATTAAATAATATAAAACTAGATGTGTTTATGTGTGTATGTTGTACAAACACTTAAGATTAAGATAAATAATCCCGAGAATGTAAAAAAATATTCAATAATCAATTAATCATTATTCTAATGTAAAACTTATGAATATATCATTGTTAATTCATCGTCATTTAATACATTTTGAAATGTTTAAATTTGTTACAGATTCACTAAATATAATCAGATAAATAGATTGGAAATCATTATGGCAATTCAGATTGAAAACTATTCAAAAATCAAAGGCTTAAATTTAATTATACTAATGGTTGCATTGGTTGTATCCATGATTATATTATGTGTTATATATTATAATCTGGATAACATACACATAATTAATTCTGGTCCTAAATTTTCTTCAAGTAATATAAATGTTTCTATTTATCTATTTAATGAACTTTTATGCATTAAATATTGTTACAATAGGTACCATATAAAGTGTCTCATCAGTTTTTTATTTATTGATAACTTTTTAATTAATATAAATTTAAAATTTGTTTTTTTATAATCTATGTATGAAAAAGTCAATTTGTTTATTGATTTAATTTGTTTTTGAGGGTTTCTTAAGATAGCAAATTTTTAGTCCTTAGTATTCTGAAAGTTTTAATAGTTGAATTATTTATTTCTATAAAATATTTAGTATTTACATAGATATGAATTTTCAAAATGTAAATAAAATAAATGTTTTATTATACAATTATATTTAATATTAACTATAAAGTTTTCATTTCTTTATAACAACTTTATATATTTTGTTCAGATTATGAATTAAATTAATTGAATTTTTAACCAATTTAATCAAATACAGAATAAATTACAAAATGTAATGTTAGCCAATTGTTTATTGATACATTGTTTAATATTATTTTTTTCAATTACATATTATTTTAGAAAAATGAAGACTATGTAGGAATAATAGTATAGTATATACTATAATATATACAAGGTGTTTCATCTGGGTTTTCTACAGCCAACAACTTTTGAGATACTATATATTTTTAAAATTTGATTTTTACATTTTATTTATGTATATACAAGTCATATTTTTCATAATTATAATTTTTTAATTTTAATTTTTTTATATCGGATAAAAGTACTCAAAACAAAAAAATTAATATAATGAAAAATGTTACTTGTATATATACATAAATAAATTGCAAAAAACACATTTTAAAAATATTTAGAAGATAAAAGTTACTGGCGTGGACAAACCTGGCGAGGCATCCTGTATATATTATATAGTATATACTCATTTATATTATATATTATATCATTATGTATATTTTAAAACTAATTAATGTAAACAAGATATCTAGATAATTAGTGTTTTGATGTTTTTCAACCTGCATAAATATATTAATGTAGTTAGATTTTAACATATGATCTGTTCATAATTTTAATTTTATTATATAGGTATACATTATACATATATTTTAATAATTGTATGCTTTTACACTAATCCCATATAATTTTATTTTAATTATTGTAACTTTTCCTACTTAAATTTCACAGTACATATATTGTTTTTTAATACAAATAGTTCAGAGAGAGCAACCCCAGACTGATGTTGGAAGCTACATGGTTTATCAAAGTTTGCAAACAATTAAAAATAATGTTCCTGTTAGAGATGTATTTATTTATTGGAAAGAAATCAATGAGCCTAATTTGTACGATACATCATTTGAATACTATATCACTTGCACTCCAAAACTGGCATATAATTCTAACATGTAAGTAAACATAATTTGAACTATTTATGCGCATTCAATTTATTAATTTTAATTTAATTGATTATTACAGCAATATCCCTCCACAAAGATCATCTAAAAATAATGTTAGATTCAAAAATCTTAGCACAAGAATTGAATATATATTTTTAATTCATCCGGCAAATGAATATGGTATATCTTCAAATTATTCTATCATTAATGTTCCTACTGAACAAGAAAGTAAGTCCTAATAATTTAAATTAACTTTAATTTTTCTTGAAATTTTTTATGTTTACTAGGAAATAAAATAAAAAACCTGTATTTAACAAAAATATCAATCGATCAAAATATTACTGGTGTGTCATGGAATATTAATAATAAAGAATTAAATCATAATTATACGATATTCTGGTGTGAGATAAATCCAGACCTACCATATGAATGTCTAGTATGTAAAATAATATAATTAATTTGCAAACCTAACTATTTTTATTTTTTTTTTTTTTTTAACTTATAACTTATTATTATTTTCTAAGGATTCTATAAATTGGATACATATACTAGGTTCAACTTCTGCCTATTTCCATAATGTTGATAATCACACAAAAACATATAATTATGCAATTAGTGAAAATTGGGAAGTAGAAAATGATAGTAAAGTCACTATGAAGAGTAGTGGAATGATTTTCAAATCATGTGGTATAATGGTGAATAATAGTAAGAAAATTATTAATACTTAAGTATATTTAATGAATTTAATATTGATTATTATATATATATATAATATGTGTGTGTGTGTGTGTGTGTGTATTATTAGCTCTTGATAGAATTGACTTCATTTTTATTGATTTTATTACTTCAACAAGCGTTGAATTGTATTGGATATTTAAATGTTCTTACACGGTTGATGAATTTATTGGATATGAAGTAGAATACTGCACCACAGTTTCAAAATATAGTTTCCAATGCCAAGGTAATAAATTTACATATCTAATGGAGATTTGGTACTTCAATGTTTATTAATTAAATAATTTAAAAGGGCCTAAATCAAATCAATATCAATAATATTAAATCATTATTAATTTTATAGAACCGAGTATAAAAGAATATATTGACATTGAAACACAAAATGAAAAAAACTCTGATTATAATATAACAATGTATGAAGATATAACTGATCTTGTCATAGGCGGTCTTCAACCAAATACAACTTATAAGTTTACCATTTATACAAAATCATACATAGGTTTAGGTAAACCTACCAAACCTATATTATTAACTACACAAAAATAAGGCAAGTGTTAGACAAAAAAAATAATAAAATAAATTTATTAATTTTATTTATACTTTATATATTATGCAGTATCTTTAAAATAACTACAATTCAATAATTTCTATAGAAGATTAAAGGAATGTATTATTTTATGTAGGAATTGCTTTCCCCTACATTTTCAATGTATAAATTTATAATTATAGTTAATTATTATGGAAACATGTTTATGAATTAAATATACATACAAAACCTAATATGAGAAAATAATCACTCATTACAATTCTTAATATAATCAATATGATTCATATTATATTGAATATTATTTTTATAAACTTATTAATGTATTACTTTAAATAATGATTAAATTATTAAAAATCATTTTCTTAACATATTCAATAATGACTCGATTGCTAATTCCTAATTATATTGTTTAAAGTATTAATTACTTACTAATAAATTAAATGACTGCAATTTTCTCTTATTACATAATATCTATAATGAATAAAATATTTGAAACATTAATCCATCTACTTATTAAATTAAGTACTATATTATATACATAAATTTATTATTATTATTAAGTACAATATTTTGATATATTTATATAATATATGGTTTAAGTTAATTAAAGTAAATTTTTAAAATAGGTAATAGTCAAAACTTTATTTTTTTTTATTTTTTAACAGTATATTACAAGAAAATGTACAACTTCTTTTAAACAAATTTGTTAGTATTGTATTAATATAATAAATTAATAATATTATTATCAACTACAATATACATTAAAAGTATTTGTTTATGTTAATTTAAAAATATTTTTTAATGTATTAGTATTTTATTATTAAACTATGAATGCCTGCAAATATTACAAAAAGTTTTTTAATTTATTTAATTAGCTAAATTGTTATATCTTTACATTTTGACATTAATGAAAAATAATATATTCTAACATAGAAAATAAACCTATTCCTACAGTAGCGAATTTAAGGGGGGCTACTGGTGCAAATTAAGATAGTATGGATGTCTAACTTGAGTGTGTAAAGTTATATAGAGTAATATAGAGCAGCCGTTCGATTTTGTATTGAGGCGAAAGAGGTACCTTCAGTGTGACCAGATAACAAGGAACAAAACTATTGTTTCATTTAATCTTTTACAAAATAACATAAACCTATAAAATACAATAATGTTGGATTAGAATATATTATGCATTTTATCATAGTAAATAAATGCAGACTTTGGAAAAATACTTTTTAAAAGTATTTAGAATATGTATTTGAATACTTAATAATAATAATATTCTATAAGTATTAAGACTACTTCACAAAAAGTATTCCAAATATTAATGGAATACTTTTTTTTTTTAGTAGATCTCAATAACATATAATAATAATAGATTATAATATAATATATTATAATAGTAATAGATTACAACAACATATTTTTCAATTCAGTGTTTATAAATTAACATTGTAATAATCTCGATAATACTATCTATTAGTTATAAATTAAATCCAAATTGTAATATTGTGTGACTCATTTAAGTAATGAGTGAGTGGGTAACTTTTTTAATAAAACATAATAAAGGAGCATTATACCCATAATGACTTACTATTAATACAATCTTCTTTTTGTAATAATAATTAATAATATCATATAATATTAATGAGTATACCTATATAAGATCTCATATTATCATACCAAAATATAGTTTAATAAAATAATATTAATCAATATAATACTTTTAAACCGTTTATTAATTATTTCAATAAAATAATTGACAAAAAAAAATAAAAATAAAAAAAAATAATAAACATTATACTAATATACAACTACTTTAAGGCGATGGCAAATTGAGCAATTTCATTTAAATTTTTAAATAATTTTTAAAATATAATTAAACTTTCAAAAAAAAGTATTTAAAAATCATTCAGAATACTACTCAAGTCTGAATAAATGTACCACAAATAATCATTTTCATAATATGACACAGATAATGGTAGCAATAAATTTGTAGACTAGAATAAACAGAAGAAGAAAAATTATTTTTACTTGAAATGACCTTTATTTGTAATAATTATGAAAAATACATAAATAATTAAGAAAGTATAAATAATAAATTTTATAATGAACAAATTATATAATAAAAATATACTATATACTATAACATAGTACATGTATTAATTTAATTCTAAGAAAAATAATAATCATAAAAAATTACCATTTTTTTTAGATTATCCACCAATGCTAAAGAATTGTCTCAATCTTGAAAAAAAAAATATTTACATGAACATTAAATTGAGTTATTATTAAATATAATTTAAAAAATGCAAGAAGCATAAGCATTAAAAATAATGAAATGATAAAAGTTAAATTTATTGTCCTTTAAAAAGTGTTAATTTATTATATCACATACGCATTCAATGTTTCGTTACAGGATTTCAATGTATGTTTGACTTTCAAACTTATGTATGTAGAAGCAATTGATTTAATTAAAAGAGTTGGGTGATCAGATAAAGGGGTGTTGCTTTCTTGACTATGAGTTTTCAAAGAACTAAATATCTCAGAATTATTTAAAAAGTGCTTCAAAACTTGAGTTTGGATTAGTAATTTATTAATGGTTTTGGTTTGGTAACTGTAAGATTTTAATAATTTTTCTGTTTGAAAACATACTAAAATAACACTGTGACTAGGATAACTAAGACCATTACGATTTATACCTTTCTTTTTTAATGTAATTAAAGAATTTAAAAATTCATTTTTATCTTCAGCATACAATGATTTTAGGCATGTTTCACAGTTAAGAACAGAAGCTAATTTATAAACAGTAAAACCAGCAATATATATAATTATTTCATTTGAAAAATTACTTAAGTTATATGTATTAGTGTTAGCTTAAAAATCATGATCATTTATAAATGACTGAACATCAACTTGGTTTTCTTCTTGAATAACTAAATTTATAGAAATATTAGAAACATTGTTATTAATTGTTTTAATAGGATCAGACCTTGAGTAGTACAGTATATCTATGTGTTCTAGAAGTATACAGTTCCCTGTGTTAAAACTTTCAATATTATTAACTTTAATGACCAATTTTCGGTATGCAGACATAAATTGTTTGGATGTGGGATTATTATTATACCCACCTTGAGCTCTTATACATCCAAAAAATAGCTCTAAATGGTCTTGGCTTAATTTATGCATTTTTAAATAATCAATTTTAGAAGAGTCTATTAAAGTATAGTATAATTTCAACATAGAGTTCAAACATATAACAAATCCAATTAATCCAGTTTGCTGGATCTTTGACTTTAAAATGGGTACATAATTAACATCATTAATATTTTCTTTTACTTTTAACCTTTTAATATACATTTTAAACTGATCAACAAAATTTGAAATATCTACAAAATTTTCTCTACACAGAGCTTTCTTACTACCAATACAATTAAGTGACCTTGAGTTTAAAATGTCAAAAGCTTTATTAAATATTTCAATAAAGTTAATAGTACCATCACAATCAGAAAACTCTTTTAACTTTAAGTTATTTTTACAAAATCTTAACGCATCAGATACTGACTGACTTAACGGTTCCATGTCATAATATCTCCGGTCAAAAAATCTCCATCAAAATATCTCTAGTCAAAATATCTCCAGTCAAAAATATCTCCAATCAAAAATATCTCTTGTACCAGGCTTTATTGTAAAGATTTTTCCAACTGCATAAATTTTCTTAATATTACAATATTACAATAATGTACATATTCGTTATTTCTACTGCACATTTTATATTTCCTACTGCACAATATTAGTGTCCAACTGCACCTTAGAATAAAGCCTGTCTTGTACTGGTATATAAATTATTATGAAATGGGATTTTGATAGCCATATATTTTTAAACTATAATAATATATCCACATAATAAGTAGATATACAGTATATATACAGGTATAGATCAGAATTCTGAATAGTGATAATTAAATACATTTACAAAGTTATATCGAATTAACAATAATTATATTCAAAAGTAGTGCCACAACATATATATATGTATTTTGATTTTTTGATTAGAGATGATTTTGAATAAAGTTATTTTAATAGGAGATATTTTTGACTGGAGATATTATTGAATAAAGATATTTTGGTTGGAGATATTTTGACGGAGATATTTTGACCGGTCACCGACTTAACAATTGCGTTGCAAGTTTCACCTTCATTTTTTGGTTATAATAAAATATATGTTGTTTTCTCAATTTGTTTCCCAAGTGACAGCCTTCTTATTCTTGCAGTATAAATAACTTTTGGATAAAATCAAAATCTATTACATTATTTTTATTGTCTAGAAACTTTTTTTCTCACCTAATGCATTTCTAACTAGTTTTATCATGTGCGCCGGGTCTAATATAACAACCATTTCATTTTCAATACGATTTGTTGAATTGAATAAAAAGCTAGTACTCAAGCTATCAGCATTAAAATTACAGCCAAGAAACTGAGACATGGTTACATTGGTGGAGCAACCATCAAAAGCTTACAACATTTAAGTTTTTAATATTTGATAATAAGTTTAAAGCATGCTTAACTAATTCAGTTTTTTGGGAACTATTTATAAGAAAGTAGCCAATTGGAAGTTTCCAGTTTTCATTTACAGAGACCATCATAATTACCAAACATTCCTTTGCAGCAGCCAAGCTATCCTTATTTATGCCGTTTCCAAGATCAAGGTGTCCATAGTAATTAGTTCCATCATAATCAATATGTTGGCGGATGGCCATTTCATCCAGCATAAGCGCACATATTATAGGATTGTTTGAATTATGAGCTTTAAGTGATAGCATTTTGAAAGACTCTTCTGTGAAGCCAGGATTGGCATTAACAGAAGAGTACCATTTGCTAAGTATTCTTGGGTGTGGCAAGACTGTATTAAATTGCTTTCTCACATAATTATAAGCTTTGCAAGAAAAAAAGTGAAGAGATAAAGCAAACTGTCTGAATTCTGGAGAATATTTTTTGGTACTTTGTAGCCCAAATTTTTTTTTGCCCAATTAGTAATTAAATGTGTATTATTACCAAAGGAATCAATTAAAACATTACTAGCTTCATCATTAATTAAATTTTTCTTTTGAAGTTTGGATATAATGGATTTTATTGAAACAATTTTTTTCTTTTGGCGACTAATGGTTTGCTTTAAGACTTTCAACT
>JAIUCT010005708.1:4844-29435 GCA_021307375.1 Tetraneura akinire | reverse complement strand
TCATGAGTCCTAAACGCCGCAGGAAGAACGCAGGTGACGTCGCCTCCTGGAGCCATTTTTATTTTGGTATGAATTATACGTGTGCAGCTTACGAATTCTGAACGAGATATGATACCGAAAAAACAAATGAGCTCCTTATTTATTACGTACGTATGCCGAATGGTCTGCACCGATTGATCAATTTTTATTCAATTTTACAATATGAAATAACATTTATATAATTGAAATATGAGTGTAAAGCGTGATGTTTTATAAAATATATTTTTGCAAAAAATATTAATATGAAACCACATGTTATAATCACACCTGCCGTAAAAACCGTGTGGTTTTATCTACATAAATTATGCACCATCGACAAATCACTATTCATCATCTATCTATTTAAGTACGTATTTTCATGTGTCTGACATCATTCGCAGTGTTCATGTCATAGTTAATACACGTGTTTTTACCAAACAAAACTACATCATCAACCATGAGCGGTCGCGGTAAAGGAGGAAAGGCAAAGAGCGGAAAATCAAAGACCAGGTCGTCTCGTGCAGGATTACAGTTCCCGGTCGGTCGTATTCATCGTTTGTTGAGAAAAGGCAACTACGCAGAACGCGTCGGAGCCGGTGCACCAGTGTACCTGGCCGCCGTTATGGAATACTTGGCTGCCGAAGTATTGGAATTGGCCGGTAACGCCGCCCGTGACAACAAAAAATCCCGTATCATTCCTAGACATTTGCAGCTGGCAATCAGAAACGACGAGGAACTGAACAAATTGTTATCTGGTGTTACCATCGCCCAAGGTGGTGTGTTGCCCAACATCCAAGCTGTTCTTCTGCCCAAAAAAACCGAGAAGAAACCTTAATGCACATTAGTCGTCCCCTACAAGTTACAATTTAAAACGGCCCTTTTCAGGGCCACCAAATTAAAATTACACGACAAATGTTCTAAAGAAACTAACAAACTACGCTTATATCTACTGTAGGTATTACATATTTATGTTACCTAATAAAAAAAAAATTGTTAATCCTTTATTATATAACAAGTTTTAATGTCATGATTAGGGAACGGACTTTAATGCAATAAAACATAAGAAAAATGTCCTAAAAAAATACGACTTAATGCCTTAAAAAATGCTTTAATATCAAAAAAATGCACTAAAAAAATGCCCCAAAAAACTTTAAAAATGTATTTAAATTCAATAAAAACACAATTTTGAACTTAAAACTTATAAAAAACATAATTATGTAAAACTTATCTGATAGAAAATATTTAAATACAATAAAAATAAAAATTAATAGGTATATCTTATCTCATCTTTAGGTACTTAATTGCGTGTAATAATATGTTGTAACTTATATGTGACTACACGTGTCAACAATAATTTCGTCTGGGTTTATCCTGATCGGTAAAAACATAATAAATATTTATTTTTATTTTTTTAGAACGAATGTTTATACATTTTTATCAAATTTTATCCATTCCTATATAAAAATGACTTAAAAACATATAAAATGCACTAAAAATGTCAAAAAATGCTCTAAAAATGTAATAAAGTCTTAAAATGCCAAAAAATGCAAAATAAAAATTACATTTTTTAATTCCTTGATGTATGAAATGAACTTTCTGCTTGGAAAGCAATGTTTTCGAACATTCAGAAAAAAATGCAATTTGCATTCAAATCCGTTCCCTAGTCATGATCAATATATATAGCAACTTATTTTCCTACCAAAGTACCAATTTCATTTAATAACCACTCTCTTCGAGTCCACACGCCAAAGTTCCATGTATTACCGTCCTGAGACCCAATGTCTATTATAAACTATAATAGACAATTTTTGAAACTGCATTAAGGGCGTAGGATACACACAGTATTAAAGGAGTATTATATAGGCAATTTTTGGTTCAATTTTATTTTTAATGTGCTTTGTGTTGGTAATAAACGATTATTAGTGTGAGTGAGCATTATCATTATCATTATATTCATACAAAGATAATATTATTCTCGCACTCGCATGCAAATGTATTTTTATTATTATGAACAAAATATTTATTTTGTTACTTTACATCTATGAAGACAAAAAACGACAAAATTTCACATATTAAAAAAAAAGTTTTCTGATCTGTAAAAAGTAATAAATTTATTGATTTGTTTACTATGTTTTCTAGGAAGTAAATTTCTGATATAAACATTTATTCCCATCAAAAATTTGAAATTATATTTAAGTAATTTAAAAAATTTAAAGTATGTTTTTAAATTATTTATAATCAAAATATAAACTTTCTGTTTCCTAAAAGTCATAGAAGAGTAATCAACGATTTTAAATTTGTTTACAAAATTGTAATTGGAATATTATAAGTATCTTTAATTTTGTCTGGCTTATTGGTCTAAAATGACTAAAACATAAGGTGGTATCCAACGCCCTTAACGCCCGAATTAATTTTAAATTTTGTACTTTTGTAGTGCTATAAGCGCTGCGTCCAATGCAGTGGACGTTTTCTCTTAACATCATTATACTTATGTGTTTTGTATATACGAGTACATACTTATAACTATTGAAAATTTAGAGAAGAAAACATATTATGTTTGATAATTTTTTTTGATATATTTATACGTATTATGACGTCCACAATGCATATTTATTATTTAAAAATATTCCATTAAAATGGAAGTTTGGTTTTACTTCAAAATTATTAAACATTAATAAGTTAATAATAAATGTATGTCCAGCATAATGTACATCGGGCTGGTAAAACTACAAATATTTTAACCAGTTAGGGCACTAATTGACATCGAGCTCATATTATACTATTTGGGCTTCAAGATGATACACCACCAACAAATATTATTCCATTTATATATAATATAATATGATGTCATATTATAATATATAAATCTGATATATATATATACTAAAGGGCAATTGCCCGTGTAATTATAAAATAAATATTAAATAATAAAATAGAATAATTATATTCTTAAGAAAATGTATTGTATTTTCTTTCGAGTTTATTATTTACTTATTACACAATGAATAATACATAAGTTTGAATTATGTTAGGGTTGCCATAATTAAAATTGTTAAATACGGGACAAAAAAATTTGGCTTATAGAACTATAATATATTACCTATTATATGTAAACATAATTTTTATGTTATTACGTCGGTTATTAGTTTATTACTATAGAGCCCGGATTTCAATGCAAATTGCATATTTTGTTGGTTGATGTTACACAATGCTTTCTAAGTACATAATTCGTTTCATATAACGAGGGTTTCAAACCTACAAATTTTATTTTGCATTTTTTGACGTTTTTTCATTTTTAGCATTATTGAGTCATTTTTAATGTTTTTAATGCATATTTATTCATTAAACGATAACATTTAGCCTATATTCAAAATATTATTATTGTTCAATACAATGCTAAAAATTTAGTAAGTAGGTACAATATAATACTAGAATTTCTTAGAATTTCAATTTTACAAAAATTTTAATATATGTTTTGATAGGTATGTTTGAATGAATAATAAAATAAATAATAATTATATCTTATTTATAAATCACAAATTAAGAAAAAAAATATATCGGGCATTAGGTCATTTTTGTGGTAAAAATATAAAATGCATTCTTTAAGCCTTTAAGGACATTTTTAGGTATTTATTAGAGCAAATTTGTATGGTTTTAAGTGCATTTAAATCCGGGTACTAGTTATTATATAATTACATATTAAATACAATATTTCTTTGGATAAAACTATCTATTATATTTTATATTATACCAATAAAATATTAAGAAAAAAACTTGAATTATAAGAGAATTATAATATATATTTTTTTCATAAATTTTATAAACTGTATAAATATGGGACTTATTTTTGAAATGTAGTTTAACATGATCAAATTTTATATTCTACAGTTTCTCTGTTCTCTCTACAGTTATTCTACACGATTACAAGCAGAATCGTATATCGATAATATAATACGATCCATTTTTTGATTACTTACCTTGTATTTATTAGGTATACAATTATTCAATAAATGAATCTTCAATAATTATGTATATTTTATTTTAAAAAGTATGTAATACAAATATTATCACAAATATAATTATTAATTTGTTTAATAATTATAACATATTTTTTATTTATATAATAGTAATATGTATTAAAAATCAATACTGTATAAATATGTTTAAAACATGATAGCTCAATATTATACCATATAAAACTTAAAAATATCAAAATGATAAAAAATATTTTGTATAAATTAACAAATTAATTTTTGTATACATAATAACAAATAAATTTAAAATAACATATTTTAAATTATTTAGTCATTCAATAGACCTATAAATAATTTGTTGTAAATTTTGAATTACGAGTATATTATGATCAATATGTAATATAATTATATGAATTGCATATATTAAATATATATTTGTTAAATAATGGAATCTAGTTAAATGTTAAGTTTTTTGAATACAAGTTAACTTTTATAAAATATTCAGTATTTTGTATACTATAACAATCATTAGATACAAAATTACCTAATTAATTAATAATGATTAATTATTAATATTACTTGTAAATAAACATTAATACGGTAAACAAACAATAGACATTATACTCAATTCAAATAAGTAAAAAATTGTTTGCAAATAGGTCCCCAATGGCTCCATAATAGTATATACCTTTATAGACTATAGTAATGCATTGTTAGTGAACATGTATCTTAAAGACAATATGTAGATAATTCCTCACATCCATTTATTAGCAACTAACCATTAAGATATACTTCTTCCATATTTGAATAAAATATAGTAACTATTAATGAAATTTTTCTCAATTATTATATAATATAATAAATCATATTTAATTTATGTAACAAACTAAATTGATAAGATTTATATTTTTTAACGTAATTCATAGTCTATTTGTTATTTAATTTTAATATAAATCTACGAATCTGTATCTATATAAAATACACTAGGTAATGGATATTCATGCAAATTAGAATATAATATGAATAGTTTTATTTATTATGTAATAAAAATAAAAACTGAAAATATACTTATTACGTTATTACATATGGTCATGTCTTATATATAAAAAAAATAATGAATGACACCTTGAGAAATAAAAAAAAATATTAACTATAATAAACATTACAGATAAAACAAACTGAATAATTAGTGATTTACAGAATATATTGAATAATTATGTAAATTTGTATATGCATGAACTTCCAAGCCCTATAACAAAACTATACAATTTAACTTAGTTATTTAAGGTTAAAATTAAATATTTTAAAATTTAGGTGCCATAACCTATAACAAAAATTAAAATAACAAACAACCTCTTAATACGAGTATAATTATACAAACATCATAATAGTAGAACAATTTTTCAGGATTATTAAATTACTAAACCGGTGTTTCATATAAATGTATGTTTATATAATAAAAGTATACATATATATAATTTTTATATTATATATATATTGGAACAAAATACTTCTACTGACTATTAAAAATATTGTTTTAATCATTCTTTTTGTCATCTTTATTTTTATTTTCTTCTTCAATGGCTTGTATCTGTTCATCAACTGGTACAGCCGCATATCCAAATTCATTAACTCTAGTTGGATCTACTCTATATATCCATCTTTGGTACAAAAAGATGAAAAATACAACATCTATAATGAAATATAAATATAAAAATAAATAAATATGAAATTAAAATATGCAACATATTTCATATTTTTACATACCATCTCTAAAACACCCCAATCGATACATGGTTGGCATTTTAATAACAAATGCAAATATATCATCAATAAATGTGTTTAAACATTTATAGGACATCATTCGCCATGGAAGATGAGCTACAGATTTGAGCTTGTAATTAATAAACAATTGTGGGGTCATTGTAATAAAACCTAAAAAAATTAAATTATAAATTACTAATTAGAATATTATAACAATCAATTAATACATAATAATTATTAAATGTAACTAAGTAAGAAAAGTAAAACATAATAATTAGGAGACAACTTACCAAACATAAGTAGAAAACCATACAACATATTTAGCACCCATGAATACCATCCTTTATGTTCTTCATATACAAGAGAATATACTGCATATGCAGCAAGAAGGGGAAACAATACCCAAGATAAATATTTAAATGCTAATCGATCATATTCTTTTGTGCTAGATTCAGCATAAGATCCTTTTTCTTTAAATATTACTTTTGGAATAATTCCAAAAAAACGTGTTTGCCGATCCAAACTTATATCCAATACCTATACAATTAATTTACATGTTTTTTAATAGTACAATATTTAGATTTTAAAATATTTTACTTTATTGATCTTCCAACATTCAATGCCCAAACCAACAAAACAACTAATACGAATTATTGTGTTTGTATCATTATCAAGTACATATAATAACACAATAATAGACTGGAACACATTGAAAAATACAGCACGTACAGATAAACCTTCCAATGACTTACGTTCTTTCCAAAATTGAATATCTAATTTAATATTAAAAGCATGTTAAATATATATATTTGAAATATTTATTCAAATATATAGGTACTAAAATAATCATTTATTACCATTTTTAAAAGCTAACAATTCAAAAACACTATGTAAAATTGATACGATTATTGTAGCAGCCAAAATGTATGGTGAAGTTTCTAACAATGCTTCCTTTAATGAATCTTGATCTTGGTCATCTTCATTAGCGTCTGATCCAAAAGTATCACCTAGAATTCCAGCAGTCCACTTGTTTCTCATAGTTTGAGCCGAAAACATTTGCCATTTAAATAATGACAATGGTTGGAATGTTAATGTTAAATCTAATTGCCTAAATAATTAATAAATTAAAATACATTAAATTTTTAAATTTAAATAATATTATTACTAACTTTACAGTTTCATTTATTGGTTGATAATCTCTGAGCATATTCCAAAAATCATTAAAAAATACCATTGGCTTATATCGATGGTTTGGTAAAAATTCTAAATCTATAAAATAAATTAAATAATAAAATGCATATATTATCTTATATATTATTAATACTCACAGTCACTAAATGGTTGTGGGAGAGATCCTTTAGTCCAATTTGTTTGATCTGTTACTAAACAAATGGTAAGATTTGGATGCCAATGCGATACTATTTCAGTCTCAACTTTTTCAGCTTTCTAAAAAAATATATATATTAAATATACAACTGATTTAAACACAAATTATTTTAGTAATAGGTAATTAATTATTAAAATATCAATTTTAGTACTTATTAAATGAAAAACATAAATTATATAAAATATATAAACAAATTCGATTACTTCAATTTGTTCTGGAGTTGCAGACGTTTCACCAGTAAGTAAATTATGAGTTTTTAAGAATTTAATTTTCTTAAACTTATTTAATTGTTTGGATGCATGAACAACATAAGGATCATTTTTGCTTATATTTGTATTTGTCTTTTTTATAAAGTATACATGCAAATAAATTGATCCATTGTTTTGCAAGTTCTTAAAATAAAAAAATTATAAATTAAGTAATTTAAAAAATTAAAATTACAAAGTGTATTATATATAATTTACCTTTGATGGAGTAAATGATGTTTGAACAGTATATGTACCGTCATTATTAGGTCCAGAGCTCCAGTCTCCATATATTAAATCCGTTTTTTTCCAAATTAGGTTTTTATCATCTATTTCACTCAAAAAACTATCTTCTGATAAATAAACATACATATCCTAAAACCAAATAATATATTAAATAATCCAATCTAGTACCATTGATTTTATAATATACAGATAAGAATCATGCATTAGTGCAATAGTACACTTTATTAATTTATTTAATGTAGATAACTATAAAGTTAATTTTTGCCATTAATCATAATAGTTTGAAAGATCACCAGATAATTTTATTAAAAATAAATGTACCATTTTATATTAAGGGATTGAAGATAATTCTTGGTTAAGAATATTTAGTTAAACCAAATAATTAATATATGAGTAAAGTAATTGTTTTTGACTTGTTCCGAAGTCCTGGTGTCACCATGCGTAAAAAACTCGTAATTACCCAGGGATAATTGGCAAACCTTGTGTGCCAGAAATGGATTCAGACAACTTGCCCAAACCCATCCAGAGATTTCTATTTCTAGTCTTATCTGTATATAATAAAATCAATATCAAATAATTTTAATTAATGATATTTATGAAACACTTACAAAATTTGTACCATACTCAAAGAGATTGACATTTGGAATGGAATCAACTATAGGAGAATTACCATCTTGAGGTACAGTAGTTGGTTTTTTAAACATTGATGTAATAAAATAGATAATTAATGATCGAACAATCAATGTTTTTACAACTGAAAAGAACATATTAAACCGTCCTTGTTGGGGTTGTTGTTGATCACCTTGTGTTGGTTCCACATCACCATCACCACCCTTTAAACATATAATACATTTTAAAAAATATAATCACTTTATTTATGGTTTACTGCAACAAATCCTCATGTTTTTTTATCAATTGATATTATCGTCAAAATTCCAGTAATTCTAGTTTAATTCACTATTATTTTAATTATCACAGTTAAATATATTATAGGTAATTTATAATTTGAAATTTAAATTTTAGTTATATAACTTATTATTTTTTGCTACATTTTCATCTTATAAATACCTATAACAACACATTGACTTAATTATTTAAACCTTTTCTGTTTTTGTTTCCACTTACTAGAGAAAATATCACCTTAACATACTAAATTATCCAAACCCATCAATAGTTAATCATTCTTCTACTACTCACCTTAACAACTCTTTTCTTTGCCTAAAATATAATTGAAAGAAGATACTAAATTCTCGAGAATTGTCACGAAGAATGAAAGAACAATTATATATGTCCTTACGACCAGTTGTATTGTAATTGGATTTTGTATTTGTATCCTAAACGTAGCCACTTAGAAAAAAGGATGAAAATAGGCTAATGATCATTGAAAGGAAAGTATTATGAAAAAATGTATAGCCCTGTCAAAGTTGATATAACTGGTGAGTGGAGACGAAGAAAGAATATAAAGGAATATGAAGGACAGAAGAGGTAGACTACGCTGGGTTGGCTATGTATGGAGGAACCAAAACCCGTTGCTACGTGCAGTGATTGTGGAAAATCCTGTAGGGCAGTGTTTTCCAACCGGTGGTCTGCGGTCCCATAGATTTTTTCTTCGATTTCTATTATAAATTAATATTTTATTTAAATAGCGAAAAAAATTACGACTTATTAAGGAACCATATAATATTATACAGTTATCTTACCATTGTTGCTGCCGACAACCGATAAGTATTTTCCACTTTTATAAGTGTATAGGTATAAGAGTAATAAATTATACTATTATCGCGAAAATGTATAGTAAAATATTAAAAATCAACATTTTTCGATAAATTTTGTGTATTCTTGTTAATGATAAAAAAAAAAAAGGTATTCCTAGTTTTCGTAAAATTGAAGTTGTCCGTGACCTATAAAATATTATCGAAGTGGTCCGTGGTGGTAAAAAAGTTGGGAAACACTTCTGTAGGGAAAAAACCTTTGGGTAGACCAATAATGCGCTGGGAAGATGTCATAAAAAAGGATGTTGAACAGATGGGAGGTGATTGGAGAAATCTAGCATTGGATAGAGTAGGATACTAGGATGGAACCTTGGTTGTGAGCCAAGATGATCTTAAAGACCCAACACGAGAGAGAGAGAAAATGTAATTGGCCTAGAAATTTATTAAATAATTTATATACCTAGAAAAAATTCTAAACTATTATTAAGGTAATATATCCTAAATACCTAATCTTGTAAATTGATATCACTGGACTCCCCCTTCTATCATATTTTCCAGTTAATTGTTAATTTTTTTTTCTTTTTTCTTGTACCTTATTTACTTATTGTTTTATTTTAATCACAGATTGTTTATCTTATTATTATTATTATTTATTTGATTTATCTTTTCAAAAATAAAAATAAATTATAATAAATAAAATTTTTTCTTTTTTAGAAAATGTATATATAATATATATATTGGTACATCTAAAGAAATGCTACAACTTTATTATATAAAATTTGAAATTTTTATATTTAAATATTATTAAATATCAACTTGATGAAATGCCTATCTAGAAACATAAAAATATTGTAAATTTAAAATTACATTTATTTAATGTACCTAATCTAGCAACAAATTGTTATTATAACTTTAAAACCTAGTCCAATTTTCAAATTATTTTATTGTACTATCATTTTTAGTACATATTAAAATTAAAATTAAATAAATAATTTATTTTTATTAGTCAATATTCTCAATCTATTGTTCATAATATTATAACAATATTATTAATAATAGTATCAATATATATATATATATCTATTTAAAAAAATATAATAATAGGTAGTAGATAGTAGGTAAATGTGTAAATTTAAAAATTTAATCTAAATGAAAAAGTCTTCATTTTGAAAATCAAAGATTTAAGGAAATCGAATTGGTGAATGTTAAAATTAATAAATAATAGATTAAGAGATAAAATAAAAGGTGTTGACTACCATACCTACTCATATGTAAAATCCAATTACATTATTGATCTAAATGATAGTTTTAACAGAAAAATATATAACTAGGTAAATAAATAAGAAAAAAGACTACAAATATTTCATTACGAAAATCGACGATAACATTATGAAATTTAATAATACATAAATTCATTTTTTTTTTACCCCGTTTTCCACTGGTGGTTCCGCCTCATTTCTTCTGGCCACCTCGGCCATAATATATTAGAATGTTTTTTACAAACTAAAAACCATAAATAATTTGGAAGTTTGGAATGGTGTGAAAATTCGAGCGCCAATGTACGGTAAAATATTATTTTGACTGTACGAACGAAACGAAAACGTAAATAATAAATTCTTTGTAGAGTGGAAAAATTATCACGCCCGGCGACCGTAAACTATAGCTCTATCAGGAATGAATGAGAATATCAATATTGAAAATATAATACTATACTGCACAGTGTTCGCGACGTATCGTAAAATATACGTGCAAAGAGTAGGCTCATATCTATGTTCCGGGGTGCAGTCGCAGTGGCAGACGATGCAGAGCGAAAAGCTGAATACAAAACGAATATTATCAATCGACAATCGTTAAACACTCTGACTGGGCAGGATAACACCATTTTTCGTGACGAGATAACAGCTATAAGAACCGCCTGGCACAGTGTTGTCAACGAAAACGGGCGGTGGGAACGAGGTTGGCAGCATCGTTGTCGACCGTCGTGTCGTCTAACTCGTGGTTGAGCTACCGGCAAGGCGGCAACGTTATTCTTGTTTATGGCTGGCGGCTGCTGTGCCTGTGGTGCATCGCGACGTACGTCATACGCGATATTACACGTAACTCGTTTTTTTTTCACCTCGACAACGTCACCGTATTGGTCGATGCATTTTTTTATATAATATAATTTATTATCATTGAACACACACTGTTCCGTTTCAGTTTTCACCGTAGGATTGGTATTTATTTTTTATTCGTTACCCCCACCTTGTGTTTATTTACCGCGTATAATACGTTTCGCCTATTGTAAGTTTATAACGTGCGAGTGAGACGGCCGATCGCAGACGGAATAATTTTCTCCACGGGGCACGGACGATTTGCCGTTTGGTCGTGAGTCGTGACTCTAGAGAGTCTTCTTTTCATTTTCGAAAAATCGTTCGAATTTCGCAATATTGCGTCGTCTTGCTTCAGTAGCAACAGCACCGACAAGCTCGCCGAAACGGTTCCCGCAACAGGAATACGACGTGTCTCGAGACTTGTCAAAGATACCGATGTAAGTTCATCAGTTGTCTCGTGTACACGGAATAATTATAATGATAATAAAATGTTAAATTACGTTCGCGCGCATCAATGCATCATGTTTCGCACGCGTTCGGTTTTGTATTGCCCATACTCATAATAACAATTAATTATTAATACCTATTAAATGAAAATATATTTACAACAATATTGTTCAATTAAAATGTGTTTTTATTTTCGGACTTTAATTTCTAGCTTTGGCCAAGTCTACGGAAGCGAACGACATTCGCTAATCATTTCATCGTCGGTCCCGCGTCCCAGAGGGGTGACACCATTTATATGAAGTTTCTCGACACTGGTAAGACAACGCCAATGTATATAGTATCGATGAATTAAACGTTAAATTTTACCATATTTTATTTTTTTTTCCCGTTACGTGTCACAAAAATTCATTCCGCCTTTAATAACCTTGAAACCCGTATGGCCAACGTATTCTATAAATACTGTACTCATGTGATAGGGGTCAAATTACGAGCCTCGCCATATGTTTCGACTTTCTAGTGTTTTTCCCCCCGCAAAAATATGAATATTCTATTCAAATTTATTTTTATTACGCAAGCGTGCAATCTTTCAAATTTCAATCGTTTTCTAGGCTTATTGGCAATGAATATTGAGCTTACGATTTTACATAATAATTATTTTAACGTGGTATATGCTCCCAGCAATAAAACGTTAAATTAACGTGGCATAAGTTTTTTTTATAAATTAATATTTATAACAAAAATTATAAATAGGTATATTAACCCCTTACCAGTTTGAACGTTTGATTGTCAAAATAAATCTTACAGACGAGATATTAAAATATTGAATAATAAATTTGAATGTTTTAGTTAATATAATTATATCTACAATAGTACCTATACAATATTGGTATAGATAGATAGTGAACATGTTTATATTACAGACTCGAAAACTCAATAGTTATGTTTGCTATAAAATTGTTTAAAATTTATTCGACAGTATTAAAATTACCCATATAATTATATTAACGTTTTAGTTTCTGGAATTTAAAAAAAAAAATAAAATTATATATATTTATAATTTATGTACAAGATAAAATTTAATTTGTAATTATAATAAATTTAATACATATATCGTTTTTTCTAAATCTGCCTGTAATAATTTTGGTACTCAAAATTTAATTACATTTTTATTCACCTGTGTTTCATGTCAATAATTTATTTTTAACAAAGATTTCAAGTGATTTAATGATTTTTATTTTATGAACTAATTAATATATTTTTTATTATTACATTAGGTCATAGTTTATATCAGTGTTTCCCAAAGGGTGTGCCACAGTACACTAGTCCGATAAAAAAAATATCTAAATTGCACACACCAATCTGGATTTTTTAATTGAATAACAAAATTAGAGGTTTGGTCTTCATTAATGATTAATTGTAATAATTCATTTTTCATTTCTTAAAATCTGCTTAGTACCTTGCCATTCGATAACTATACAATTTTAGTGTACAACTAAAATATAACAAGAACCTGACTTTCTTCACACATATTTTTAATAGTTCTAGATTTAAGAACTATCGATTTAATATAATTTACCATTTTAATAGCTAAATCATCTAGAACACTTAAGATAATTTGGAATTGTTTTCATAAAAATAATATATCAATATTATAGATAAAACCAATTGTTAAAATGAAAATATCGATAATAAAGTCAGCGTTATACGGGCAGTTATTTCATTTGTAATATGTAAGTTTTCCAAAATTGAAATTGCCAAGTAGACAATGTTAATCAAAAATGTACCGCAACTATTAGAACTTAATATCCTAATAGTCTAATCTTGTGTCACAGTAGAAAAAAGTTTGGGAACCACTGGTTTATATAAATGGTTAGTAGGTTTACATAATACATAAGTAGTTTTTTATTTATTAAATATCAATATTTTGATAAGATTTTTAATTAATAACGTAAATTAAAATAATTAATACTACTATAAAAATAAATTATTTGAAATCTACCTATTTAATATAGGTTCATTAATAAATATAATTATTAATTAAATTTTACTTAGGTATAAATTAATTTCTTATGAAAAAAATAGATGTGCCTACTACTTTTAAGAATAACGTTGAGGTAAAATATAAAAATAGATAATTATAATTTTTATCTATACTAATAAGTAATAATTATTAAATATTTTAAAAATTACCCGTTATATTACATTTGTAACATACCTATTTTCTGTTAATTTAAGTTAAATCACATTTACATCTTAATGTATTACTCATTCTTCATTTCTATTTAATTATATAATAAATAACAAATTGTGTAAAGAGTTCAGTTTTATACTTGCTAATAGTTAATTATTTCCATTATTATTTAAACCGGTGATTTAATCTAGTAATAATTGCTTTATTAATTACCTATTCATACCTATATTTTAATTTATAAATACGTTCAGTTTTAAAGAGAGAGAAAACAATTTATATTAAATTACCTGCCTATTTCATGATATAAAATTTGTTTCATGTCTTTGTATATAGCCTGATTATTATTATTAAATTGTTATATAACTCGTGATAAAAATAACTAGGTATGATCACACAGGCAACGATTTTTAATTTACTTTGTGCACCAATGTTATACTTATAACTTATAAACAATATTCTAACGTTTTTCTTTCATGAAAATATGACATCACGTGAGCAACATATTAATGTAGTTAATTATAATATTTTTATATTAAATTGGGTGGTCACTAATTATCAAACTGTTGCCCAATTTAGTCATATTAACTTAAAAGTTAATTTTCAGTTAAAAATTATTTACCTATAAAATACTAAGAAAGCCTAATTTAAATTAATATTTTCAGAAAGAACCTCAAATTCATAGTGAGTAGATCAACTACCTAATAATAGTGACATATTACAAAAAACAATTACCTATATTATAATAATATAATACACGTATGTTTTAAATATGAAGTAAAATAAAAATTAATATTATATAGGTACCTACCTATCCAACTACTACTATTATTGTTTAACATTTACATACATAAATATAAGTATAATCGATATTAGATATATTCATTTAACATCTATTTATTGGTTTAATTTAATTTAATTTTCTTGAATTTCACATTAAATTTTATAATATTTAAAGTATTTGATTAGGACTATAACAAATTGAATATACCAACATATTATAATTTTAGATTTTAAACAAAATAAATAAATTTTACATTAATTATGTTTTTATTTTTATTTATTTCCTTTTATAGTTTTATGAAAACTTTTTGAAGTAAAAATAATAATTTGACTACCAAAGTCCACAAATGGAATATGCATTCGGTAGAGAATTTTTAATTTCCCATTAATCGTCTTATATGTAGTAAATCTAGTTTTAAGCGATGGTATTTTAATCGTATGCGGGCGTGGTTATTATCGGGAGCTGATTATTACAATTAAATACTAAAATTCCTCTGTCTATTTACAGTAGAAAAAATAGACCGCACGCGGGTGCGAACTACTGCTTATAAAAAGTATAATTAATGGTTGTGTCCGCCGTGAATCAATTCGCGTACATGAGTAACAAAATTCGGATGTTGATAAAAACCGCATAATAAGAAAATTATAAAAAAAAATGTCTATTAATTCGCGAAAACTATATATACTATTATGATTTTAACGTACTTTATATTCTCGTTCACTTGTTTATTTTGGAAAAATATTCAAGATTTTACCTTTTTTGTCTTGTTAAAAACAAGATAAAGGGACTGTGAGTCCATCTAGATCAGGAATTGTAATAAACTAATAAATGGCATAGAGGAATTTTTCGATGGCACCGTTAGATTTTTATGTGTCCATATGTATTTTTAGATTTTTAAGTTACATACGTGATACATATATCAACGAAACTGAATTATCAATTGAACGTATTACAGCAGCATGTTTTTGCAGGAAATCGGCCAGACATAAAAAATCTTTCAAGCAATAAATTTCTAACGAATAATATAATTTGATTTTTTCAAAACATCTTTTTTCCCTATATTATTATGTAAAAAATTATTGTATCAATAAAAATAATTAGTGGTACGGTTGAAATTTTTTTTAAAATTGTGTCGTAAATTACACGCATTTTTACGAATTGAATATTGAACAATGCCTCCCTGATCTAAAAAATTTTTGGAGCTTATACTCGATTTTAGATAAATTAAATTATATTCAATTGGAATATTCTTTAAACAAAATAATTTAGGAATTGATTGTAAATAAAAACCGAAAAAATGATTAAACTTTAATTATATAATTGACATAAAGTGAGAGGTTTTGTGAATTTGGTTCTTATATAGGTATATAATACACATTGGGAAAATGGAAAATAAATTTTCTTTTTAAACAGTTCTGAATTTTGTTTACACGCTAGCAGTAGTCTTGAACGCCAATATTTTTTTGTAAATTTGACAGTTCTAAAAATTCGCATTATGTACGAGATCATGCTAACGTTCATTTTAACTTTTTAACGCCGTGCTTTATTTATTCTCAACTTTCGAAAAGTCAGATGTTGATTAATTTGATATTAATTATTTTTTTTTAAAAAAAATTGCGAATTGTCAAAAAAATATCACTAACGACGTGGTGGTACCACTACGACGCTAGTAATTTATTGACCTGAGCAAAGTAGTCGCGGCGGCGTGTTCGGGCATGCTCACGAACTACGAGTTTGTCACCGGCCCAAGCTTCCTCCAGACCACCAGTAGGTATATTGATTTTATGCCGCACACTATAGTCTCTCTCTTCTCGGCTGCTTGTCGGCTTATTGTATTTCCGTTGGTATAAAATAAAACCCGTGTACCATCGCACGTTCGTTCACACAAAAATATCGGGCAATACCGAAACAAAATAGATTTCAGATATCTGAAACTATAATTAATAGTTTAAACATTAAATTACTGAAAACCTCCCGTAAACATATGGTGGTGCTATCTCGCATAGGTGAGTTTATTGCATATTATTATAATATATATATCTGGCTGCTTTGAGTGTGAAACTAATATTTCCACTCTTGTTATTTGTGTGTAGATACTATGTTATTTTAAGAAAATTTCGGTATTTTTCACATTTTACAATAATTCCAGTAGGAAAAATACCGATTTGTAACACACAAACGCCGATCAAAATAATCCTGTTACCTATGTCCTTAAATGGCTAAATTCGTTTTAGATTATTATATCTGTGTAAGACGAGGAATGTTTTCATAAAAATTATGGAGTAGTCTGTATATTATTTACCATTAAAAATTAAATAAGTAGGTAGTCGAAATTATATTATTTAAAATTGTTCAAAATAGCAATCCCATAAATTATAATATAAAATAATAACAATAAACACACCTTAACACACACACACACATATATATATATATATAAACATATTTACATATAAACTTAGGTGTTTAAAAAGTAAATAATTTAATATTCACTGTATATATTTATATAATAAAAAAAAAAACATAGTAACAGTTATTATTTATTATTAATTACCTAATTAATATATATATATAATATAATATGTAATTTTTCATTTAATAATGAAAAATTTATTATTTTTCAGTATCGCCATCATTATCCAGAGCAAGATCTGGCAATTGTAAAAAGCTCATAGAGCCATTTATTGGCCCTGCTATAAGGTGCATGAGTTCTTTAAAATACCAAGGTTTTAGTTTTCGGTAATTATATATATATGCTGTTTATATAATTTAAAGTTGTACTTTTTAAATGTATTATTTTTATAGAAATTTGTTGGAACAGGACATCAAAATACTGCTGCAACCGACACAGGAAATCGCAACCATTCAGGGAAACGTGACAGGTTACACTTAATATAGGAACAATTAAGCTACAATTATGGGTAGCGTAAATGTTAATCGGAATGTCAGTGATGCATTCTATCGATATAAAATGCCAAGGCTTATGGCTAAAGTCGAAGGCAAGGGCAATGGCATTAAAACAGTAATTGTTAATATGGCTGAAGTGGCTAAAGCTATAGGAAGACCAGCTACATGTAATTAATGATAAACTGAAATATATAATATTATTATTATTTTAATGTATCTTATATTTTATTTATTAGATCCTACTAAGTTTTTTGGTTGTGAATTGGGTGCACAAACACAATTTGATTTTAAACATGATAGATTCATTGTAAATGGTGCTCATGATGCTGGCAAACTTCAAGTTTGTACAAATATTATAATTAATATTAACTTATAAAACTAAATTATTTATTTTAATTAATTGTTGTTTTAAGGATCTTTTGGATTGTTTTATTCGGAAATATGTATTGTGTCCAGAATGTGATAATCCAGAAACTGAATTACTGATTAGTACTAGAAAAGGAACAATACATCAGGGATGTAAAGCTTGTGGGTATTATGGATCTGTTGAATCTAATCATAAATTGAATGCTTACATATTGAAAAATCCACCAAGTATGTTTATTTTTTTTAATTTAAAATTTTTCTATGTAATTATGTTGTCTAATTTAATGTATAATATAGATTTGAATCCAGCTGCCCAAGGTTCATCATTAACTGAAGGAAAACGTAGTAGACGTTCTAAGAAACAAGGCGGTGAAAATGGCGAAGGTGGAAGATCTAGTTCCCCAGAAGAAAATAATTCGGAATTGATTGTTCAAGCTCCAGAGAAGTTAGCTGGAGATAATGTAGGATATTTATTTTTTATGTTTATAGAACTGATTAAATTATATTTTTAATAAATTTAGGATGCTGATGATAATTGGGCTGTTGATGTATCTGAAGAAGCAGTTAGAGCTCGTATGCAAGATTTAACAGATGGAGCTAAAGGTTTGACTATTGATGAAGATACAGATAAGACTGAAAAAGAACGAATGGATATATTTTACAATAAGGTATTTATATTTTTGTTTACTACATATTATGTATATTGATCAGCTGTATAAAAGTTTTGTTTTAGTCTAATATAATTATTTATTTTTAAGCAGATGTATCATATGAACTATATATTTTTATAGTATTATTTCATTTTAATATTAATTTATGGTTTAAAACAATATTATTGTAATCGTCGCAAGTATCGAAAAATTATTTAAATTAAAATAATTTGTTATAGGTTCAGAAAGCTCGTGATTCGGGATCAATTATTGATAGAGAACTTGTGGCTGAAGCAGAACGTTTGGAAGTAAAAAGCAAAGCTACATTAGTATTAGCAGAATTATTGTTTGATGATAAGATTCATTTACAGGTATGCATATTTTGTTAAACTTTTTTAAATATGTGTATATGTATAGAATAAATTATCATGGTTTTCCATATTTAGCTTAAGAAACATCGTGTCTTATTTTTGCGTTTTTGTCATGAGGATCAAAAGGCTCAAAGATATTTATTGGGCGGTATTGAACAAATAATTGGACTCCATAAGAACAGTTTGTTGCCTAAAGTTGCTGCTATTTTAAAGGTATTTTTGAAATATAATTTTATATTATAGAGCTTATTTTTATTAATTTACATTATCAATAAATAATGAAATTAACTGTTTAAGCATTTAATTTATTTTATTGTACTTTACATGGAAATCAATATTACCACAAGAAAATATATTTTATGTTTTTTTTGTAATTGATTAGTAGAATTTTTTTCATTACTTTATTTATCATGCGTCCATTAATGTAATTGTTCTGAACTCCTCGGTCTTTATGTAAATATATTTTATTATGATACAGTATTTTTATTTAGGTTTATCATATTTATTTGTCCGAAATTGAATAACTTTTTTTCATATAATTTAAATTTGTAAAATCTACTTTTTTATTACTTATTGTAGAATATCTTTTGATAAAGTCTAATGGTGATTAAAATTTTTATATTACTTTAATAAAAGTTAATTATCATATTATGTAAATAGTTGGTAATTTATTCTTATGTTTAGTTATTCTATGATGCTGATATTTTGGAAGAGTCTGTTTTATTGGATTGGGCTAGTAAGATCAGTAAAAAATATGTATCTAAAGAGCTTAGCCAGGAAATACATAACAATGCTAATCAATTTATAACATGGTTACGTGAAGCAGAAGAAGAAGAAGAAAGTGGAGATGAAAGTGATGATGATGTGGAGGTATATTAATGTTAATAATTCTTTATTTATTTAATTATTAATAATTTAAATTTGGATTTTTCAGATTGAATATAATGATCGTATACATACTAGTACTTTAAAAGCACAACCTACACCACCAATTGCCAAACCCCGAGTGGACGATAATGAAGATGATGTTGATATTGATGCCATCTAAATATCAATAAACATTGAACACTTACAAGTTTAATTTTTATGCAGATTTATTAATTACATTTAATATAATATACACTATGAAACCAAATTTTTATTTTTATTTAATTTAATTTCAATTATCGAATTTTAGTTTACATTATTAGTAACCATAACTTTAAATATTTTACACTTTTGTCTTTATTTTCAAACTATATTTATTTGTAGTATATATTCTATTATACGTTAATGAAGTTGAAATATACAATTTAAATTATTAAATATATGTATGGTAAAAAAATGTATACAGTGCTCCAGTTTTAATAAAACAAATTTCAACAATTAAAAATCAATCAAATTAATAACATTAGTTTTTTATTCACCTTTTAATGTCCTGAAATATGTATAGAAACCTAAGTAATTTGATTATAATAATCTAACTATTGAAAAAATAAGGTATTTGTATATTATGGTATTTAAAGAATGTTTTGACAAGAATTATGAGTACTTTAATTTGAATTTTTATTGTCTATAGCCGCGTTTACATCGGAGGCCGAACACGAACGAACGAACGTTCGATACTTGAATTCGCACCGAACGCGTTGATGTAAACGGTCCAGCGAAGGCGAACGAACGGGACCGAATGCCCTTCGTTCGTGTTCGTTAGCGTTCGCTAGTGGAGCGGTAACATCAAAGAAACGCGAATTCAATTTGAACAGCATTCGGCCCCTCATAATACATTCGTTAACGTTCGGTCGAACATATTTTTTGAAATAATAGTATATTATAATTTTTAAATTAATATTAATTATAATAATGGAGTTTTCTGATGGAATGTTTAAAATTAATTAATTTATACAAATTATATCCGATACTATGGGACCCAACAAATCCCCAATATAAAATTGGTAATAAAATTGTTCTGTATCATCTTTTTTAAGGTCTTCTAAAAGCATACTACCACTATATAGTGTTCTATTCCTATATAGCGTAGTCATCCACCATGGACGTTTTTTATATATATATATATTTTTTTTGTTTTATTGATTTATAAGTTAATATACAAGCACAAGCTAATAATAAATCATCATCTTCACTTGAAGACATTTTTATTCAAATATTAAAATTACCGAATCAATAATATTAAATAATAAATTACAATCGACGCAAACACACATGTACACTCAATGTCTCAACACATTGAAGATTGAACTAACTAAATGAATTTGAAAACCTGGGAGCGAACGAATGAATAGGAGCGAAGGCTAAAATGGATTTCGGAACGAACACGAATGAATAATGTAAACGGTGCGAACGAATATCAAGCGAATTCGCGTCCGAATGCATTCGGTAGCAATATTCGCGTTCGGTCTCTGATGTAAACGCGGCTTATGACTACAAACTATACTATTGAGTAATTCAGAGAAATATTCAATTGTTTGCTAGTGTTATTTTAATTTGTGAACAAGTGTTGTTGCATATAACATCCTTTGCGATTTAAATATCAATCAATTCTGTCGAAAAAAGTACTATAAATCTTACGAGGAACCACCTTCCACAAAAATGACTCTGCCTACTAAAAAATGTAATGCTCCAGTTAGTTACTATACCTACTCGTATTTTAAATTAGAATACGGTATCAATATGTCGTAATTGATTTATAATTTTTTAATGGATACTCATTCCATGATTGTTGGTTTTATTGAATAGCTTTATTTTAATTCTTAATAAATTATGTGCTTGAATTCCAAAATAGGTTATGTCAATTTTTATAATACACAATAAAAAAAAATATTCTTTTATTTCTACAAAATTATTATTACTTTTAAATAAAATTAATTTATTATTATATTGAACTAAGATTAATAATATTAGTTTATTAATTGTATTAAACCGACTATATAATTGTAAATATACATACTTTATAACACAAATATAAATTTTAATATTAAAAAAATTTATTTGAATATTAAAACAATAAAAAGGTGATTAGTTATTATATAATAAATGTTTAAATTGATATTTCTTGTAATGCAAAAGGCCCTCTACGATTATGAATATCTACAGCCCTTAAAATAAAATAATAGGTATACCCCATATCAAATTTAGCAATTTCACAAAACATAGGTAATTTAGAAATTGCATCGATAGTGTCCAATTTCTTCCACATTGAAACATCTGGTTTTGATTCAGTCTTTTGGCATATATATAATTCATACTTTTTAATTCTTGAAGCCCTTGAATTATTATTTTCCATATACCAAGTCAAGGTAACTGTATATCCTACATTTGCAATTGTCATGATTGGTACTGAGGGTACATTTTTCCATGATGGTTGAGAATCATATTTTGGTGTTTGTGGATAAGGCGGTGGGTAACTTGGTGAAATTTTAGTCTTGTCATGTAAAGGTTTAATATGTCTAAGAAATTTGATAAAATGATATTGTATATTAATAATTGTCATGTATTAACTTATAACCTATTTAAGCATAATTATTTTCCATAAAATTAAATTATAAAAATAAAAATAATATAGTTGAATTATAATAATTATTGATAGTAAAAAATATAATATAATATATCTTGTAACTATATAAATAATAATTTTAAATATTTAACACCATAGAATTTAATAGGTAATACCAATATTAATATCAGTTAATTGTGATGAAATTAAAAAAAATATATTATTGCCTGTTTTTAACATTAAAAGCAATTTCAAAAGGAGTAAAATAAATTTTAAAAACCTGATAAAAATTAAAATAGGTACCTAGTTAAGTAGATAGTTAGATAACTATATGAAATTATCATAATTTTCTTAGGAACAAATTTATAAAGAAATAGGTACAAGAATATATTTTAAATATTAATCATTTTTATTATTATAAATATAAATATATTAATTAAATTATATTTTATTGGTAAAAATTTTAAATGGATCAATAGATAAATGTACTGTTAAATTCTATGCTTACCCGTTTGTATAATTCATAATTAAATCTACAGAAAAAAGAGCAAAACAATTGCCAATATACTGAATTTGTAGTAAATAGACCAACTGCTCAACGTATAAAAAACACTTATTACGTTAAATATTAAAATAATAAATTCATCTTTTACTTTTTGACAAAAACAATTAACTAATTTATAATTTAAAGGTTAATACAACCAGTGTCCACCTCCACTGAACAGTGATGGTTTGCCATTTGCGCCATTGTTGTTCTCAAATATCAACCATAGACTCTAATATTATTACTCTATGTATATGTTCTAAGTTCTAACCATATTTGGTATGAAAATTCTAAAATAGGTTAGTATTTAATCAGGGCTTGCGCTAACTATGAAATATAAATATGTGATTTTTTATTTAAATTCCATGTTTTCAATTCTTTTTATTTCATCATTGTTAATGTTATTAAATCTTATTTCCATGAAATCCGTATTTTATATTTTAGATCAGGGGTCGCCAACCAGTCGATCGCGATCTGGTCGATCTTTCTAGGAATATAGGTAGATCGTTATAAAAATTAATTTTAGCGTTATCGGTCGATCACGTAATAAATAATCGGATAATGTGGACTGTTATATTGTATTCCAGAAATTTACCATTATCGGTCATAATATTTTCTTTGAAATATGGACCTTTTTTTTTTTTTTTGCTCATCTAACAAAAAATTTCCTAGATGTCGATCACCAGGGACTTAAAATTTCAAATGTAGCTCACTTCTTTAAAAAGGTTGGCGACCCCTGTTTTAGATTCTGAGCGTAGCGAAGAATGTATTGGTTTTACAATGATGTGCGTCTTTTTTTTTAAGTATGAAGACACTTTTACTACCCGAAATAATGCTCCGATTATAACGAACAGCATATGTTTCCGGTAGCAAAGTGGATGTAGTTGGTACTTTATTTAGGCAATTTTTCGAATTTCTCAAAATTGACCCTAAGCGGTAGAAAAAATGACGAAAAAACGGCAATATATTAATTAATACCTACATTATCTGACTGAACTTCGCTCAGAATCGTTTTTTCGAATGAAATGGACAATGGCTTATCATTGCATTCAATATTCAAATACTAATTAAAATTAAACTCTATGATTTTCACACATATATCCCTGCGGCAGGAGTATCAGCTCGTTTTTTTTTATACTTTAAACAAATATAAAAAAAAAAAATTTTAAATGTAATAATTCACAATTAATTGGAACTGAATTAAGTAAAATGTTTTTAAGCTTCAATAAAATTTTCAAAATTTTTAAAATATGTTTGTGTAATTGCATTTAACATTATTGTGAAATATTGTAATTTAAGAAAAATCCATAATAACCCAAATAATCAAGGCCGTATTTGTGGGGGGGTTTTGAGGGTTCAATTGCCTGAGTTATCGTGAAATATTGAAATCGAATTCATCGAAATT
>JAIUCT010005690.1:0-11788 GCA_021307375.1 Tetraneura akinire | reverse complement strand
TTCGAAATATGACCAATATAAAGTACCAACTACATCCACTTTCCAACGTCAAACATATTGTGAAAATTGGAGCATAGTTTCGTGTCAAAAAATAAAAGACACACATCATTGTAAAATCACTAGCTTCGCTCAGAATCTAAAACTTATAAAGTGTAGATTTTTAGAATTTTTAATTTTGAAGGCCTTTGAGAATCATCTACTTTTTTTTAAAAAAAATTATTTATTAAATATTTAATACGAATATATTAAATAAAGAATTTTATTAATGATAAATTAATTTAAAATAAAACACCTTACATATAATATTCTTGAAAATATGCACGCCCTTAGCATTGATAGTATAACATATTAATGGATAATTATGTTTTGGGGAGGTAACTCTTTAAATATATTAATAATTTATTTGTCTAAGGGTTGTGTATGAACTAGAAATAATTTAGCAAAACATTACTGGTATACATACTCCGATATTATGTATTTACTGTATCGTTTTACACTTCTACGGTTAACTATTTATAAATGTATGTTTTTATATAATTATTATTTCTCAAGTTTAAAAAAATATATGTTAAACAAGTATTAAAAATACAATATTTTGGATACATTTTATATTTTTATAATTTTTTATAACATAAAATGTTAATACTTTACATTCTACATTACAGTAACATTATCAAAAGTATTGATATTAATATTTTAATTAATATTATATTATGTTCTATATATTAATATTTTAGAATTCTAGTATTTATAGAATATTATCAATCTGTGGTAATATCTAATAATTATAAGAATATAGTAAGTACATTTTCTCAAAAACAAATTCATAAAATTTTTATATAAAATTTTAATATATATATTAATATAAATTTAATAAATTAATATAAATTCATATAAATTTTTAGTTTGTATTATAATGTTTGATAAAATTGTAAATTTTGAGTTTTAGGGTCTTTAAATCTTATAAGGGCATACTTATACTCGTATATAGGTTTACGTGTTACCGAAATATTAAAGAAATCTCAAGTCTCAATTTTTTTTTTATATGCGTTTAAAGTTGAATTTATAGTTAAATCGATATTTACGTATATATTATTTATATGGATTTTTATTATTATTTTTCAATGTTTTATAATAATGTTAAATTAAATTAACTCTTCTTGAATAAATTTGAAACTTTTATTTAATCTGGAATTTATATTATCTAAATCCGTTTTAAATTATTACAATTATTACATTTTTTTTTTTTTTATATATATATAGGTGTTTAAAGTGTTTAAAGAACGAGTATATAGCAGCTGATACTGTTGTGGGAAGGACACAGGTGTTGAGAGGATATTGTTGAATTTTATTTAAAATTTATATGAAATGATAATTATATCGCATTCGAAAATTTTTTTTATCGAAGTTCTGACATTTTGGGAGACTTGTTTTGGGATTTTACTTACTACTAACTTTTTTTTAAATCTAAATGTAAATCTATTAGTTATATACCTTTAAGAAATATATAATAATTTTAATCAATACATATATTATCCGACTGAACGTCGCTCAGAATCGTTTATCAAATATAAAAGTCCTGGTCTTTTGCTCAATATCAGTGTCGGGTTTAATTTTTGCATTATTTTGTATTACTTTATATAATTTAAAAATATATCTAATACATTATATTATTATTATGTATTAATATATTTTATATTTTTAACAGATGTATGGTTTGATACGTGTGTACAGGGACGATCCGATGGAGGGTCATGGGGGGTTGTGACACCCCCCCAGTCGGAATTTTTAAACATTAGTCGGCATTCGTCAAAATTATTTATTTATATTTATTATAAAATTTTAAAATATGAAATGTAAAATGTAATTATATTGGTTTTATGGTTTAATATCCAAAACTGTATAATTATTTTCGGCATTAATAATTTATTATAAATTTATAAGTCGATAATATTAAAGTCGGACCAACGACCAAGTCATGCGGGTTGTTAAGCCGCGTTTAAATCAGAGACCGAACACGAACGAACGCGAATGATTGCTACCGAATGCATTCGGATGCGAATTCGCTTGATATTCGTTCGCACCGTTTACATTCGTTTACATTAAGCCGCGTTTACATCGGAGGCCGAACACGAACGAACGAACGTTCGGTACTTGAATTCGCACCGAACGCGTTGATGTAAACGGTCCAGCGAAGGCGAACGAACGGGACCGAATGCCTTTCGTTCGTGTTCGTTAGCGTTCGCTAGTGGAGCGGTAACATCAAAGAAACGCGAATTCAATTTGAACAGCATTCGGCCCCTCATAATACATTCGTTAACGTTCGGTCGAACATATTTTTTGAAATAATAGTATATTATAATTTTTAAATTAATATTAATTATAATAATGGAGTTTTCTGATGAAGAATGTTTAAAATTAATTAATTTATACAAATTATGTGCGATATTATGGGACCCAACAAATCCCCAATATAAAATTGGTAATAAAATTGTTCTGTATCGTCTTTTTTAAGGTCTTCTAAAAGCATACTACCACTATATAGTGTTCTATTCCTATATAGCGTAGTCATCCACCATCGACGTTTTTTATATATATATATTTTTTTTTTTGTTTTATTGATTTATAAGTTAATATACAAGCACAAGCTAATAATAAATCATCATCTTCACTTGAAGTCATTTTTATTCAAATATTAAAATTACCGAATCAATAATATTAAATAATAAATTACAATCGACGCAAACACACATGTACACTCAATGTCTCAACACATTGAACTAACTAAATGAATTTGAAAACCTGGGAGCGAACGAACGAATAGGAGCGAAGGCTAAAATGGATTTCGGAACGAACACGAACGAATAATGTAATCGGTGCGAACGAATATCAAGCGAATTCGCATCCGAATGCATTCGGTAGCAATATTCGCGTTCGATCTCTGATGTAAACGCGGCTTTAGACGACACGAGCCGATAACAAAATAAGAATTCATTATTGTATTATTTGTATTATAATAATATAACATTATTTTTACGAATTTAATATCAAGCTGTCGTTGTTGCATATTATCGTTAATTTATATTGTGAAGTTATAATTAATAACATCAAAGTTTTAATATAATTTAGAAATCATAAAAATAAATGTTTTTTGTAAATTTTTAGTCGGCAAATTTATGGTAACACCCCCCCACGATGTTTTTTTAAGATCGTCCCTGCGTGTGTATATCACATAGTCATTAAATTTTTGAATGGGTGAACGTAGTTTACGTGCGTATACCCTCTAAAACTCCCCTAAGCCATATACTAATATATCATTACAGCTATTATAATATGTTCTAAGAACATTGTTCTTACAATATAAAATTATGATGGTTTTGTTGTAATGATAAATTTCAATATCTAAATAATAAATTGTGATTCAACTTTTATTTTATTATTAATAGTAGTAGAAAAAATAAAATGTATATAAAAAATTATCATTAAGCTAAAAATTACTTTAGAAATTATATTACCGGTTTAAAATCTTATATAGATATTGTTTAAAATAAATTACATTTTAATTTCAATAAACCTGAGCCCCGACTTAACCGTTTCACGAAGAGCTTTGTCCATACAGCTCCCATCGTGTATTAATCATATAAGTCGTTTCAATCGAATTTGAAATTATTACAAAAAATAATAATATTCGAATTTTTTGCGTTTTAATAATCTTAGTTGTAGTTCGTTACATACACATTCTGAAGGATCGTCGCATTTGGCTCACTCAAGAATTATTATATTATAGATATGTATTTTTTTCCCAATGTTAAAAACAATTACCCGAAAAATGTAAAACATTATATGTTTTCGCATTAGTTCTTCCAATATTAAGTATTTAACGTATTTAAAATTTCGACTCATAGCTCAAACTATTCCCCACATTATATTATTATGTCCAAATGTTACTTTTGCCGTCCATTTAAATCGTCAATAATTCAGATATGCGGATAACGTGCCTAATAATAATAATCGACCCTCGGCCGGCTGAAACATTTCATGACATTTATTGCATCGAAATGTGCCTGCTGCGTATATAGCACGCCGTTTAAAAATGAAAATCGAAATCGCAACCTCGGCAACCCTGCAATATATAGTTGAGACGCACCCGTATTCTTTCTTGGTAGGTAATATGTACATAATAAACCGTCACATACAAGTATAATATTATATTAAATACATATAACAATAATGAATATTCACCCCCGTGGTGGTTGTCCGCACGATTCTTCCGCCGCCGAACTCGTCCAACAGGTTGTGTCAGACGTATGCGCATGCGCATTGTCGTCGGTACGTCGCGTCGCCACTTCGTCGAACCGTACGCGCGCGTACTCGACGTAGTTATATACATAATATTATATAGCCATATATGTTATACACCGTGATCCGAACGTCGAGTCCGTCGTCCGTCCCAACACGTTTTTATAACGTACACGCATTGTATTTGGTCAAAGCGCGGGATTTTTTCATACCCCGTGATCGTATTGTCGCAACTACTTTACCGCGATAACGCCGCACCAGTGATATTATTGTGTACAATGTACAAACGTTGTTTACTGTTCCAGAAACGGCGTTCATAATCCCGCGCTGCTCGCTAGTGTTGCTACGTCATTAAAAGTCTGTCGACTGTCGGTATAGGTATTGTATTCATTTTCCCAATCAATCGTTTTACTGCCGTGCAGTCCGACTTCCACGTTCATACGCAGAAGCGTCATACAGCGTCGTATCATAATATTTTTATATTATAATATTTTACGTTTATTATAATATATACGAGTACATTTTACGCCATGCCGGCACTAAACTTATACGAGTTTGGAAACGAAGATGAAGAAATTATTCAGGAATTGGAAATGTATCACAATAACAGACGCCGCAGGAACCCGATGAGGAGAAGACCAGCACGTTTCATCGAGTAATTATAATTTTTCTTTTTTCCTATTCGTATTTTTTGTTTGCATTACACAAGTAACGTAAGTAACTATAAATTATGGTTTATTATTATTAATGATTAATAATTATTGTCAGCTGTGTATTTATCTGTGTCTATTGTAATATTAGAGTGGTTTCATGTCTCAGGCAGTAAAATACATTTTTAATACATCAAATACCAGTATACAACGGTATAAGTACATACTGAAAATGTTCCCGCATTAGTAGAAACGTTTATTATTATTCAAAAATGTACCTCCAGCGAAAGATCTCATCAGCACTACTTTATATAATAAATTAATAACTTTTTTCTTTTTTTTTGTTTTTTTATCTCAAACTTACTTTGTTGAATCTCATTAAGGAACACATAATATAAAAAACTATAATATAAACAGGTGAACAAAAAAAAAATCTATAGTCAACAAAAATAATTTAATATTATAATATGAGCATAAAATCCTGTTTTTTTTTTTTTTTATTAAACTTGAATATTTATTATGTTATTCACTTTGGAGTCACATAGGTATTTGTGTAAGTTGGTATATTTACGCATTACTCGATTTTATACCGGTATTCTTCATTCCGTCTTATCCAATTTTCTCATTCAACTAACCGACTAACGTCTCCAAGGACAATCCATACGCTACCCACCTATAACACTATTTATAGTGGCGACACTATTATAGCCGTAGAATATTTGTCGTGTAACAGTAATAATATTTATATTGGTGGTAAATAAAATCAGGGCTTGGAACCTTTATGATTTTTTCGGTTTCGGTTCCAATTCGGTTCTTCAAAAATATAAAAATTCGGTACCGGTTTCGGTTCCGGTTCCGGTTCTTAAAATTACAAAATTAAGGTTTCGGTTCTGGTACAGGTAAATACCGGTATTTAGAGGTATATTATTTTTTCAAAAAGTAAAAAAAAAACCAAGTATAAACTTCATTCATATCAGTGGCGGATTTATGGGGGGGCGACGTGGCGATCGCCCCCCCTTGGGCTTTTTTTTTTTAGCATGTTTTTATCAATAAATTATAGTTGTGTTAATTAGCAACTTAATAAAATATAAAATATTTTAAGTACTAGAAATAGACTTAAATGCATGCTTATCAATTATTTACTTTAGTTTTAGTTTTAGATTTAGTGGTATAAATTTATAATCCTGTTAACAGTCCTGTTATACTGCTGCCCATTTATGAAGAAAAAAATCTTCCTTTTTAATATACAGATGAAAAACTTTGCATCCAAATTCCAAAATGCTTTGCATGTTTGCTTATTTTTTGTTTTAATTTGTAGATTGAAAACATGGTTAAGATCCCGAATGGGTGAAAATAGACTAACTGGTTTGGCTTTATTGCATACGCACAAAGATATTAATATTAATATAGATGACATAATAAATAGGTTCGCCAATGAAAAAAAAAAGAAATATACAATTATTAATATAAATTATTATTATTATTTATATTAAAATGTATTTTATATATAAATAAATATAAATAAAAGTATCTACATTTAATTATAAGTTTGGAATTTTCTTTTTTTCATAAATTGCTTAAATTACAGTTAAGCACTTTATACATCACTCATATTAAGTATTCCTAATCGCCCCCCTTAAACAGCCTTCAGATCCGCCCCTGATTCATATACCTATATCCCCAAATTGGGGGGGGGGTGTATAAGCCCCCCAACTTAGCCGCAGCCCCCCCAAAAAACCTATGACATACAATTTTAAAATGCTATATTGCAATGGTCTGCTTGCCGTTAATATATTCAACACCCAAGTCAAAAGTTGAAATTGCGCCTATGCATATATCTATATAATTATCTAAAATGATAAAATCAAATTATAGTAGCCGTATTAGGTAAAAACTTAAAAGACTATTAGTAAGTTTACTATTTTGTGTTAAAAAAATTTTAAAAACTTTACCACTGCATTGTTTACATACAGATAATTTACTGTTTGTATAGTATGAAAAATACTCATAAATTGTCGATTCTGATAAACGACCCATTCCTCAGGTTTCAGACTTCAGTTCTCACGTTGTACTTACTTCTGACCGCAACTGCATATACCAGTCACAAATCACAATTCACAACACAAATAGAAAATTGTATGACTTATGTTAACAACCAATAATTACTTACTAGATAGAAGCAGTCTGTGCTCAACATTACACTATTACCAAAACTATTTATAAATTATAAAATATAAGGAAATAATCATAACGACATGCTTTACAAACCAACGGGCAAATATCAATATTTATTATATTTATTTTGGTAAATGCTCATATTTTATTGTTTCCTGGAACTGTTAGATTATAGAAATGTACAATTATAATTACCTGTATACATTACAATCAAATTTTAAGAATCAACTATTATTTATATTATGTATTACCTGCCTAAATATATCAAATAATTAAATAAAATTAGAACCAAAAAAAACCGAAATTAACCGAAAATTTCTATTCCCATAAATATCGGTTCTGGTTCCGGTTTAAGTTCTTAGGAAAATTAAAAAAGGATTTCGGTAAGGTTCTTGTTAAAATACCGGTATTTTTAATTTCGGTTCCAATCCCTGAACAAAATAATGGTCACAATTCACTAAATGAGTATGACGGACAATCATAAAACATTTATCATTTGTACCTAATGCATATAGATAACATTAATAAAATAATAACCAATATTTTTAATTATATTTACGATAGATATATGCATATTAATAATTTTTCTTAAAAAAAAAAAATATTATTATTAATATTTGTTTTAAATTTCCAAAATAAAACAGCCAAAATGAATTGTATAAATAACATATTTTATTGTAAACTATGTATACATAATAATATATACAATAAAATAATTTAATTAAACTACATTCAGATATATTAAACCTAAATTCAAATTTCGACAATGTACAACATTATTTTTTATTTTTTTGTAAGTGTTATAATACTAAGTTTCATAATTATCATAGACAAATTTACAATAGGTACAATTTATTAACATAATATTATAATAGGTACTATCTACATTCTACTAGGAATATTCCTATCTACTAGGAATTATTGATAATAATAATAATTTATAAATTAGAGAAAATATGAAAGCGGGTAGTAATTATTTATTCATAAAATATATAAATATTTATATCATTGCAATATTATTCCAGTGAAATAACTACAACTTAAATATATTTTATGTTTTAGTAATTATAATTAATATTTATCGTTATTGTTCAAATTTATTTTTAATACTTTCTAATAATTATCATTATTGTTCCGTTTTTTCCTAATTGTGTTTTAAGTTGTCGACAATTTTCAGTGCACATAAAGTTTCATTTTTAGAATATTGTCCCACTTTCATCCCTTTATATTATTAAATGTGTATAGGTAAAACATAATATTTACCCTGGGTGTCGGAAAAAATATCCTGGAAAAAAATATCCGTAAAAAAATATCCTGGAAAAAATAACCGATATACAAAATATCCTACAGATAAAATATCCGAGGAATAAATGCCCAAAGAAAAAATAACCAATGGAAAAATTACCCGAGGAATAATAAAATATCCGCAATCAATAAAACGTAACATTATATTTTATATGCGTTTGAATCTTATGTCAGATGCCTACCTATATTCTATAATATTATTATATACTTATTATTATATAACCTAAACTAATATAATAAGTAATTGGTAATTTACTAATTTCCAAAAACATTACAACGAATAAGTATACTCGTATGGTTAAATATATTATTTTACACTGGATATATATTCCAGTGGTTATTTTTTCACAGGTTATTTTTTCATTGGATATATTATACTTGGATATTTTTATCTGGATATTTTTTCCTAGATCCATTTACGCTATACAAGAAAAAATCAATTCGCCTTGCCAACAGCAAGTCAACCAACAATTTTTTTTTTTATTAGGAACTTCATTAAAAAAATTAAGAAACAGAATAGTAACAATAAACAATAATGAACAACTTATAAAAATCCAATTAGGAGTAGAAATGTATTTTTCAAAATAAGAAAATATTTTGTTATATTCATACATGTTGTTTATTAATACGAGTATATTTTAATTGAAAACAATATTAGTTATTATATGTTTGTATGAATATGATATCATTTATAAATATATAAATCTAAAAATGTTTATTTTGTTATTTTGCCGCAAGAGGATATTATTTACTTATAATAATTATAAATATTTAAATGATATGCACACCTGTATTCCTGCGGCAGGAGTATCAGCTTTTCTTTTCTTATACTTTAAACAGATAAAAGAAAATCGTAAATATAATATGTTACAATTATATCAGTATGCTTCAATAAAATTTTCCAAATTTTTTAGCTTTTCTATTAATTTTATGGTAAAAGTATTGAAAAAAAATAATAAAAATATTTTGTAGAAAAATTAACGTAATGGTTCCAAAATTTTACCACATATATATAGTATATATGTTAATACTCAATAAAAGTGTTAAGTTTCTAAAATCAAAATTTCCTGAGTTATCGTAAAATATTTAAATCGAATATATCGAAATTTTAGTTTTCGTGAAAATTTTTTTTGTCATTTTTTCGTCGATTTTTCTGTCGCATAGGGTCAATTTTGAGAAATTCAAATAATGACCTAATTAAAGTACCAACTACATCCACTCTCCAACTGGAAACATATTCTATTCGTGAATATTGGAGCATTATTTAGCGTACTAAAAGTATCTTCATACATAAAAACAAAAAAAAGACAATCTGATACTCATGCCGCAGGGATATAGGTGTGCATATCATAGTATTTAATTATAATTATAATTTAAATGCAATGTTAAACCATTGCATTCGAAAATTGTTTAATATATTGCCGTTTTTTCGTCATTTTTTCATCGCTTTTTCTAACGCATAGGATCAATTTTGAGAAATTTGAAAAATGACCCAAATGAAGTACCAAGAACATCCACTTTATTCCTACCGAAAACATGTTATTCGTGAAAATCGGACCATTATTTCGGGTAGTACAAGTGTCTTCAGTCAAAAACAAAAAATTAAAAATAACAATTTTAAACAGCTATAAAAAAAAATTGAGATTAGGGATTTTTCTAATATTTCGAATTAATGTTAAGTAGTATATAAATATACTTCAGTAAAATTTTCAGACCTTAATACCAAATATTGCTAATTTTATCAAACATTATATACAAAAAAAACGAGAATTTTACGAAATATTCAAAGTCCTATATTTTGTAGAAAAATGAACGTAACGGTTCCAAAATTTTATCACATATATATAGTACCTATATGAACTCCCAAAAGACCTTTTCAAGTGTCTAACTTCCAAATTACCCGAGTTATCATGAAATATTGAAATCGAATTCGTCTTAATTTGAAAAATGCCGTTTTTTCGTCATTTTTTGGTCGTTTTTTCTACCGCTTAGGGTCAATTTTGAGAAAATCGAAAAATGATCTAAATAAAGTACCAACTACATCCACTTTGCTACCGGAAACATATGCTATTTGTTATAATCTGAGCATTATTTCGAGTAGTAAAAGTGTCTTCATACTTAAAAAAAAAAAAAAAAAAGGACACACATCATTGTAAAACCAATACATTCTTCGCTACGCTCAGAATCTAAAACTCCTAAATTATTAATTATAATAATAAAAAATAGTTTTTTCACTTAAATGCTTTCTCCTCTGTTTAAAATCAAATAAATTATTTTAGTCAACATTGGTTCTCATTTGCAATGAACGGAAAAATGTATTTATTTTTCACAAAGTGTAATTAAATAATGTATAATAAAATTACCATATAAATGTTCACAGGAGATATTTTCCCCGTTACATCAATGATAGACCCTATAAGCCGCCAAGGTCCACTGGCAACGTGAGACCTTCCTTTAATATCGGTGATCCAGATTTCATAATGGAAGTTCAGGTAGACCCGGTTGATGAGAAACTGAAGTACGCATGCGGTTGGTATATTACATCAAAATTCACGTGGATTTCAGAGGAAGAAATTAAGGAAAAGTATGTTCATCTCCTCAAGGCTTTTTATCGACGTCCAAATGAATATGTTCCAAGAGAAGAACCAGATGACGATGACGAGTAATGTAATATATTTATTCAATATATTATGAACAATTATTTTCTGATTATATAGTATGTGTAATATTTTAATTATTATTTCCTATATCTACCTACTCTATTTAACACAAAGTCACAAAAGTTATTTACCTCAGTCATTATGTATTTGTTTCATGTATTTTGGTTATTGCATAATACATTTTTTGCTGTTTGAATATTGGTAACTAATATACGTAATACCTAATATAAGAAGATGAAAAACAATACTATATAAATTAAATTAATTATATCTGTCTATAACGTAAACAATATACACTACCAAGAATTGATTCAAAATTATTTTAGTTGCATACTTAGTAACATATTTTTATGATAAAATTAAAATACATATTTCCAATACAACTGTATAATATTAAAAAAAAAGTACGGTTATTATGTAGGTAGGTCGTAGATAATAAATAGGTAGGTCTATCTATATATTCAATTGTATTTAAATATTAATTAATGAATTATATAATTTACGAGTATATATACTATATATATTATATAAATTTATATGTATAAAAACTTTAATAACTCATAAAATATAAAAATATAATAAGGTTAGATATATAGGTACTATATGTATAAAGAATAAACAATAAGAAGCGATTTACGTACCTTCTACCCACGAAAACTGTGATATTTATGACGAATAATGACAAAATTATCGTTATGA
>JAIUCT010005687.1:0-11754 GCA_021307375.1 Tetraneura akinire | reverse complement strand
ACCATTAAATAAGATTTGCTTAGCTATAAAAAATAGTTTAAAACCAATAAGAAAATCAAGAGATTGGAAAATTTGTAAAATGAAAGTATTAAGCAAAAGATTAATAAACAATTTTAATGAAGCATCAAAAATGGCAAATAATTTTTTATCACAATCTTCTACAGAAGCTGAATCATATAATTTAGTTAAAAAAATATCAGTAAAACCTAAAAGAAAATTCAAAAAGAAAGAAAATAAAACTTTTGAAAATGATTCTAATTCCAATAATAGTAGCAGTGAAAGTGAAAAAGACATTCCAAAATTTCCAAAGTTTTCAATAATAATATTTATTTTAAATTTAATTATTTGATAAGACAATAAATAAGTTTTTGGTATTGTAATTATAGTTGAAGCTGATCATATAATCCCCGTGGAAAGTAACAATACAAAAAAAAATGTTGATGTTATTTTACAAAATGATATATAGACGGTATGCACATGATTGAATACAGCGAGGCCTAGTGGTGAAAACTTTTACTTTTATCGGGGCTTCATATTATTTTATTATATGCCAGTATTGCATACTATAAATAGCCATTATACCATTAATCATGACGAAATTTGTATAATTTAAAAATATCTATGTTAAATAGATTTACAAAGAATGTATAGATAATAGATATGAAAAAAAAAGGATTTTAGTTCTTAATAGAAAAAATAAATTTTAATTTTTAAGAAATATGTAAAACATTTTATTATAAATACACATTTTTTAATATGAGTGATTTAATTATTAACCATTGTTTCCAATCCATTTCATATGAAATTCAATTTTCAAATGATAAAGGGAAAAAGTTTTATGAAAGTGACCATGTAAGAAATGTTGAAGAAATAAAAGGTATTAATGGATGGTCTTATATCAAAGGCATGGTTATAAGACAAACGTCGGTTAATTTAGAAACATGGAAAGTAAATCTTGAAGTAAATATTATTTTTTTATTTAAGTTATAATTATTAATGTATAAGTATTACACAAATTTAAAGTATATTAAAGCTAAAGTATTTTTCATATTTTTATAATATGTAAAAAAAATATTTATATTTTAATTATTCCAATAGATTGATGAGACTAGAACAGTGAAAAGTGCCTTATGTGGTAGCCCTGCTGGTATTGGAGCTAAATGTAAACATATTGCTGCTATGATTTTGTACATTAATAATGAAGATGGGATTTCAAAAACCAGTTTACCACAGCAATGGGGAATACCAACAGATACTATTCAAAATAAATATAAGAAGGGTAAAAGAATTAACGATCTGTTCCCGCACAAAAAATCAAAAATGGATGCTAAAATAACTGATACTCTTGAACATTCAGATCTTATTAATAGATATGACATATTAGAAATACCCTGCAGCTTGAGCAGTATGTTAAAAGTTACATCACTCGATGAGGTTGAAAGGAATATTAGTTTAAGTTTATCTAACATATTTCCATTAAAATAAAATGAAAATATATTTTATTATAAATATATTTATGTTGATAACAAGAAAAGATTTAATATTTTTATTGAAACAATAAATCAGTCTGAGAGTAACTATTGGCTTGAAAATAGAAAATACCGTATATCTGCTAGCATTAAGGCACATAAAATTAGAGTATATAGAAATTTAACTCCTAATGGTCAGATAAAATTAGTCAATACCTTTCTTAATGAAAATAATTTAGGAAGAAAAGGTACCATTAATGTAATATATGGAAAAAATACTGAAGCGGTTGCAATTGATACATATAAACAAATATTTAACAAAGAAGTTATTAAGAGTGGATTGGTAATAAGTCATCTTACTCCATGGTTATGTGCAAGTCCAGAAGAATTAATTTTAAAAAATGGAAAAATTGATGCAGTTCTTGAGATTAAATGTCCAATTTCTTGTCGAAATAAACATATAATTCAAAATGGAATACCAAATTTAAAATATTTACAAATTAAAAATAATGTTTTACAATTAAAAAAATCATCAATGTATTATACCCAAAGTCAAATATTAATGTATTGTACAGGTTTATCAACATGCGAGTTTTTTATTTATAATAATATTGAACCAATATCATTAACTATACAAAGAGATTATATGTTTTTAATTAATACTATTAAACAAATAGAGACATTTTATTTTTATTTTTACTTACCTAAATTAGCATCTACACTATAGATAATTAATCATTTTTATTTTAAATGTATATTTTTTATATACCTAGTAAGTTTTCATTAAAAAATAAATAATTCACAATAAAGCGTTTTTATTTTTTTATAAATACAATTGTGTTTATAAACTAGAAACTAAACAAATTAATATTGGTTATATCTGAATAAAAATTAAATCAAACTTCATTGTTTTATTATAGGTGATAGTAAATTTGTTAAAATACATCATATATGTATAATATCATCAGCATATGGAAGAAGGCTAATTTTAAATTTATTAAGAATACCATACATTTTTAAACGTGCAAAAACTCTTTCTACTTGAATACGAACACTTGCTTACACTGTATGTTTCTAATATTTCTTCCTCAGTGAACTTACCATTATGTAAAACAGGAGGAAAAATTAAAATACTGTTGCTATTTTCAATATCAGTTTTTATACCAAGAAATCCCTTGTCAGCGAGTACTTGATCACCTCTTTCTAATTTTTGTAAAAAACCTGAATCATTGGTAATATATGAGTCACTTGATCTACCACCATAACATCTAGAAACAAAGCATATAAATCCATTAGGATTGATTGCCACAAGAAATTTGATTGTATAGCTACTCTTATATCTTGAGTATAAATAAACACGTTGTTCTACAGTACTAGGCTGTTCCACTTTAACTTCTGTGCAATCAATAATACATCTACAGTCTGGATAGTTGATTTTGAAAGCTTTAGGTAAACATTGTTTCACAGAATATTTATCTGGCCAAAAAATAAAGTTATGAGTTTTTGCATATATTAAATGAAAACATTCAATAAATATTCTAGACACTGTAGTTGGATTAATTCCAAAAAATACACTAATAGCTGAATACCTAATACCTAAAATGATGTGTGATTTTTTTTTGTTTTTTTTTTTTATGCCTGTGTACAAAAATAATACCCGAAATAATGCTCCGATTTTCACGAATAGAGTATGTTTCCGGTAGCAAAGTGGATGTAGTTGGTACTTTATTTAAGTCATTTTTCGAATTTCTCAAAATTGACCCTATGCAGTAGAAAAAACGGCATTTTTCGCGAAAAATGAAATTTCGACGAATTCAATTTCTATATTTCTCGATAACTCGGGCAATTTTTAAGATAGAGACTTGAAAATTTTTTTGGGAGTTCACATAGCTATTACATATATGTGGTAAAATTTTAGAACCGTTACGTTCATACAAAATATTGGACATTGAATATTTCGTAAAATTCTCCTTTTTACGTTATATAATGTTTGATAAAATTAGCAATTTTTGGTCTAATGGTCTGAAAATTTTACTGAAGTATACTTACATATTGCTTATTATCATACTAAAATATTACAAAAATCCCTAATCTCAATTTTTTTTTATAGCTGTTTTAAGTTGATATTTTTAGTTCAAACGAAAATTAAAATCTGACTGAACTTCGCTCAGAATCATTTTTTGGAAATTTGCGGAATTTTAAATTTGGATTATTACGCGCTGATTTACCACAATCATGTGTGTGAAGATAGCTCCTTTCTTATCACTAGCCGAGTTGTAGGTTACCATAAATATGTACATTATATTGCATATACATAAAATTATAAGGCACTAAATTTAACATTATATTTATTGTCCACAGGTGAACAATAAACTGACAAAACAAGAAGAAAACATTAAAATGAAATTATAATATTATATATTATTTATGAAATAAAATTGTGATGTAAATATTAGTTATAAATATATAATTTTGTAATAAAATGACAGTTTAATCAATTGTTAATTAATATTATAATATATAAATCTACATATTCATTAAGTATATTATAACACGAAGAGCTACAAAAATGTACAAATCTCGAACTTCGAGTGCAAAGTTGACCGTGAACACCCTCTTGGATTTTTTCCAAAGTGGTATCAATCGAAAGATAATTTTCCGTACTATAAGGTGGTGAAGTTTCAGAGGGGGTAAATTGTACGTTTGGGCACAGCGTCAAAAAAACCAACGGTAGGTGTATATTTGCGTATTCTATTTACGTTGAATAAAAAAAGTGTACAAAACTCGAACTTCGATTTTTTTATATTTTATAATTTATTACTATTGACCAGTGGCGGCTCGTGGGTCATAAAACTGATGAGGCAAAAACAAAATTTTTGTTTATTATGAACTGTTATCATTTTTTTAGGGATACAACCCGTTAATCTATTCTGTGATATAACTACTATATATATATAACTATTATATATACATATATATATATATACAATTTTAATATATTTATGAAAATTGAAAATAATAAACATAACTGGAAAAAAATAAGTTTTGAAGATAAATTATTAATGATAATATTATGTAGTACGTATGATGACAATGTTAACACAGATTACATTAACCTTGTTAACTTGTTTTAATCTATTGATAACGATGGTTAGTATTTATGGGTAAAAACAACGCGTGTAAAAGATAGTTTTGTCGCTTAATGTGACATTTTGACGTTTAGAGATATAAACTATAGAAAATACTGTTGATATACCCAATGAGGCGGCAGATTATAATCTGCCTCATTCTATCGTTATTTATCCGGTCGACCCCCACCATTCAAATTTACTGTTCAATGGGCTATCTGAGGCAAGAAATTATTTGCCTCTCGGGTAATCTCGGCTTTTGTCGTTAGCATTGTCGGAACAACCGATTTTGTCACCGAAAAAAGTGGGAATTGTCTGGTGGCGGGTGCGATATCTCGTGGCCCCGTGCGCCGTGCGGCCGTGCATTAACACTTTAACAGTTTAACACTATAAGCTTATCGACAGACATATTATTTATATTATAAATCTATGAGTATATCAGAGTAGTAAATTCATGTCTACATTATCATTTATATTATTTATATATTGATAAAAACAATTCATATTTATTATTATAAATTTTTGATTTGAAAAAATTCTTGAAATTATATATATTTATATTATATACTTAAAAATTGGAAATATTATTAAGAATGAGAGGTGAGGCCCTGCCTCAGTTGCCTCATCCGGCGAGCCGCCACTGCTATTGACCAGTCTCTTTGGTAGTGTAGTTAGTAGTTCTTTACTATAGGATAGTTAACGAACTTAATTTTATTAATTATTGCTTTCTGTAATCAGATGGGTAGTCTTTCCCGTTGTTTAGCATTTACCTTAATATTATTAATTATTATTTAATAATTTTTAAATATTTTCTTATCATAGGTGCAGCTGCACACCCTGCAAAAAATTCTATCTATTTAAATTTATGATTTGTTTATAAATATTATATTTTATTTTACGTATACATTTTTTATGTTACAATATAATAAATAATAATATTATCTATAATTTGTCTTTATCAAGAAAAAGGACGTAGTCATTATTATTATCATTATGTATATATTTTTATCCTTTTCATAATTTACACGACATACGTACAGGCAGTGGCGTATTTAGTGGGGGTGCAGGGGGTGCATTGCACCGGGGCCCCTCAATTATGTCATATGCAAAGGGCCCCCAAATAAGAAACCGAAATTCATATTTAAAAAGTATACCAATATAGGTAATAATAATTATACCAAATTAATATAATATTGGTAATAATAATTAATAAATAACTAAAATTATGTTTGACTTGAACTTAAAAATTAAATTGCAGCAAAAATATTTTAATAAAATTAATACGTATTAAAAATTATAAATTTGTTGATGTTTTAGTTTTATTACATTATTATTTTATTCAAGATTAGATTTTAATTAAGATTTAATAGATCTAAAAATTTGAATTAGGGGCCCCCAAAATCTGCTGCACCCCGGCCCCTTAATACCTAAATACGCCACTGCGTACAGGGTGATCAAAATAACTTACTACACTCATTTTCTCAGTCAATTTTGAAGTTTTTCAATTTTTTTTTTTTTACAAAATATTTGGTGTATACTATATTTTTACATAAACATATAATTTTTTATAATCTTTTTTCCTATTAAATTTTTAGGTTTTATACTTTTTTTAAATGGCATGCTATATTTGATTTTATTCTATGACATGGGCAATAATTTAAAAATAATTTTCGTGAAGAAATTTTTCATTTTTTTCAATTCGTTTTGATAATATACGTCTTTGAAATTCATTTACTTTTCATACGTAGGAGGAGCTTTTGTCAGTTTTACGTCACTGTTACTACGGTTCACTTTCAATTTTCCATACGATTGTATTTTTATAAAATTAAATACGTTTAATTATTGTGCATGGTTTATTTATAAATACACCTAATCTGTATTCGTATTATATTATTATAGTGGTTATCGTTAAACGTTAATGAATCCACGATTACGTGTTATTTTGAGGAAAGATGTAGGTAGGGGTATTTAATTGATTTTGTTTATCATCATAGTAGGATACTAAATTGGAAATACACACTTATAATATTATGTTGGTATATGATTTAAACATTGTCAATGTTTACGTAAAATATCTTATCATTTTTTACTAATGTAATCAGTCCATTGAACTATATCAGGGCCAGTCGACTTATTGATACAATTTTTGATACCCGTCATATAACTCAAAAGAGAACCAACAGAAGCGCTAATATCGTTAGTCATGGAGAAATTAAATAAAAAACTTACTCACCATGATTAAATATTTTACAATAATTATATATCTATGGCTATTTTTATATTTTATTATGATTATGCTTATGAATTTACGATCATTAATTAATAAGTATGGTTATGACGTTTATGACTTTATGTTGAAAACAGAAAAATCTAACGATTTTCAATTTTCATTTTGTTTTATCGCTGTATTTAACTTTATTTGTAATTTTATTAAACAAGTATTTATTTTAAAATGCCTTCAAACAAGTGTGCAGTGTTTAATTGTTCTAAAAGTAATAATGGTACCCGTAAACATGTTTTTCCGTCGAACGACACCACGTTTGCCATGTGGGTTCACAGAACTGGAAATCCTAAACTTAAAACATTGTCCAAATATAACGTACGGAAAACGTATCTAATTTGTTGCAAACATTTCTCTAATGATTGTTACAGTATTGGAACGTCACGTTTAAAACAAGGTTCTGTTCCTACATTGTATTTGCCAAGTAATTATATATTTTATTCAAAACTGCAGTTATAAAAATAATTATGTATGCCTATTGTAAATAAAAATGAATATGTAATTATTAATATTTTAAGATGTTCGAGATTCACATGGTGGTGATGGTGAATTATGCAATAGCATGCTAGTCACAGGTGAAAGCTGTTCATCACCATTGGCATTACCTCTAGATGATGACAGCACACATGGTAAGTAATGTTTAAATCATTTTATTTTATTTAAAAATTAATGTGTAATTATTAATATTTTAAGATGATCGAGGTTCACTTGGTGATGGTGAATTATGCAATAGCATACTTATCACAGATGAAAGCTGTTCATCTCCATTGGCATTACCTCTAGTTGATGACAGCACACATGGTAAGTAATGTTCAAATCATTTTGACTTTAAAAATACTTATTGTCTATGCCTATATACAGTGGCATATTTAGAGGTATTTTTTGGGGGGTGTCCTGACAATATGTTAACCTCATGTGAGTTATAGCTGGTGATGTAATATACATTATTTCTACTAATAATATAATATAACAATACAACTTATAATTAGTAATTTTCATGTATAAATCTTAGGTTTGCTGTTTAAATATTTTCTGTTGATATTCTTATATGTATAATAAAAAAAAATAAACCTAAATTTTTGAGTTATAGATAGTTTAGGAATAAATAAAAGTATTTGACTGAAAACTTATTTAACACTTTCATTTAAAAACCTTTAAAAATTTAAAAGATCTTTCGTTTTAAGATAATAATTATGAAAACGCAATAGACTTAAGTACCTCAATATATTTATAACTAGATGTTAAAAGTTTGGTAGCCAAAGCCAATGTTAAAACGATAAAGAAAATATACCAATTTTTATTTAGTGTTTAAATCAAAGCCGACATTTTATAATGTGTCCATACAAATAAAAATATTTAATGGAAATATCGACAGAACACAGAACTGATCACAAAATATATTTTTCATATGAGCAATGTCTTTATGACAATTTATGAAAAAAATAGGGAAATATTTAGGGACATTCCACTAAATAGGCCACTGCCTATATAAATATTTTTATATTATATTGATAAATATTGTGACTATATTATTAATATTAAATACATACTTTTACAAAACAAAATGTTTTTTTTTTTACAGAAAATGCAGATTCAAATAATTTATTCTCCACTATATTACCAGCAGTAAGAAAAAGTAAAAGTAAAAATTTCCATTTATTGAAGGACATTGGAATTAAAAGAACAATGGATTTGACTCCAAGAAAAGGAATTTTGTATTCTGTGGCCAAAAAATTAAATAAAAAAGTAAATTTGATGAAAAAGAAAAATATCTCTATAAAAAGTCAACTAAAAATGGCACAACAATTTGTTGCTCTTGATAGTTGTAATAATTTAGTAGATAAAGTCAGTAATATATCATTAAATTTTATTAAATGTCAAGTTTTAACTCAGAAAAAGAAGCCAAAAGGAAGACGATATAGTTTGAATAATAAAATTTTAGCACTTTCAATTTTCAAAACATCTCCCAAAGCTTATAAATTTCTATCGTCTATATTCGCTTTACCATCTAGATCTACATTAAATGCTGTTTTAAATAAAATTCCATTTAAACCAGGAATTAACGTACACATTGTTAATAATTTGAAGCATCGAGTAATGAAACTTAAAATGATTGACAAAAAATGTATTATAATATTTGATGAAATGGCATTAAGTCCCGGTTTAAAATATGACAAGAAAAACGATATGATATTCGGGTTTAGTCATATAGACAAGAATAAAGATATACAATTTTCCGACCATGTATTAGTTTTTATGTTAAGAGGAATTTCCAAGAAATGGAAACAACCCTTTGCCTATTATTATTGTACTGGCACAACTCCAACCTTACATTTAGTTGATTGTCTGAAAACTGTTCTTCGCAGTGTAAGTGAAACTGGTCTTGATGTTTTGGCTGTTGTATGCGATCAAGGAGGAACTAATGTGGCAACAATAAACAATTTAATGGCAGATACAATTAAAACATATGCTAGCCAAAATCTTGAAAAAACAAATTTGGGATTTGAAATTGACGGAAAAGAAATTTTACCGATATACGATCCTCCTCACCTTCTGAAATGTATTAGGAATAATCTTTACACAAAAGATGTTATTTTCTCAATGGATGACACTGAATACAAAGCTTCTTGGGATCATATAAGAACAATTTATGAATATGATAAAGAAAATGAAATTTTTGAACTTCGTACTTTAAACAAACTTCATGATCATCATTTAAATATAGAAAAGACTAAAATGAAAGTTGCATATGCAGCCCAAGTGCTTAGTCATTCAGTTGCATCAACAATGAAATTATTGTCAGATTATGGTTAGTATAAAATTTATATTTCTAATTTAATATTATATTAACTATTTAAATGTAAAATTTTGTTGTAGCTCCAAAAGAAAGTGGACTATCAAATGCTATTGGCACAGCTAAGTTTTGTCTTTTTATGGACAAAACATTTGATTCAGTTAATTCAAGAACAATTAATCCTGAATTAGGTAAACTATTGCGAAGTGCTGTAAAAGAAAATTCACCTCATATTGATCATTGGAATTCTGCCATAAAAGTATTTCAATCTATGAAATTTGTTAATAAATTTAATGGAAAGAAAACAGTACCACCATGTATAAAAAACTGGATTATTACTCTTAATTCTTTTAAATACCTTTGGTTAAAATTAAAAAGTAATGGTTTTAAATTTTTTTTAACAAGACATATTAACCAAGATCCTTTGGAAAATTTGTTTGGTTGTGTGCGTAGTCATGGCATACGTAACATAAAACCAGATTGTTATCAATTTCTATGTTCATTTAAAACTTTACTAATTAATAATTTTACATCAATAAGATCAGCAGGCAATTGTGAGCATGATGATAGTGAAGAAGCACTAGACAACTTTAAGAAATTTGTTGAAAGTGGCTTCAATTTTCCTAACTTATCTATATCTGAATATGAAAACAAAATTATAAATTTACCCCTTTCTAACCCACCTGATACAATAGAATTAGCACCCATTTCTGATATGGCCATAGGGTATGTTAGTGGTTACTTGGCACGAACTGTGCTTAAAGAATTCAATTTTTGCAGATTATGTAAATCTGAATTAATAAGCAATACTGAAAATAACCCATTAATCAAAGCAAGAGATTTTACTAAAAAGTCTTTGATGCATCCAAGTGATAAGTTTCAGCGAGTAATTGAACAAATGCTTTTTTTAACTAAATTCATTTTACCAAAATTTAATGAAGATTTCATAGGTAAACAATTAATATCACTCCTAGATGTGAATATTGAATTTACTCTCACGTGTCCTAAACATGAATTAAAAAAGTTCATTTATGAAAAATTTAAAATTTTTTTTATATTTACTTATATTAAAAATATAAATAACATTTTAAAAGGAATAGATAGGAGGATATATACTGACAATGACCATTTAAAAATGTCTGCTCTTAAATATTTTATAAAACACTAAACAAGAAAATAAATATTGTTATTTATATATATATTATATATAGTATATTTTTTTTTAGTAAATGTATGTAGATTATAAGTGTATGATTATTTATATATATATATATTTATATTTATGTAATATGTGTTTATATGTTAAATTTTAAATATATAAGTATATTAGTAAATTAATATATATAATTAATACATATAAGTATATTGTAATATATATATTTTTTTTAGTAAATGTATGTAAACTATAAGTGTATGATTATATATATATTTATGTAATTAATGTGTTTATATTTTAAATATATAAGTATATTAGAAAATTAATACATATAAGTATATTGTAAATATATATATTTTTTAGTAAATGTATGTAAGCTATAAGTGTATGATTATATATATATTTATGTAATTAATGTGTTTATATTTTAAATTTTAAATATATAACTATATTAGTAAATTAATATATATAAGTATATTATAAATATATATTTTTTTTAGTAAATGTATGTAAATTATAAGTGTATGATTATGTATATAATACCATAATATATATATATATTTATGTAATTAATGTGTTTATATGTTAAACTTTTTTATATAATAAACATAATTATTAATTAAATATAATTTGTATTTATTTCATATGTTATTAGAACAGAATATTCCGTGTTATTACTTATTAGTATAATACAGAACAGTGAACAAAAACAATATTAAAAATCGAGAACTTTTAAAAAAAAATCGATTATTGATTAGTATACTATCGATTAATTTAAACAATCGATTGTTGTTTTAAAAGGAGGTCCACTAGCTGCGCTGTTGTTGGTTATAAAAAATCTAATCGAGTCGGCATTCTATTTATCTCTTTTCTATGAACTATTAGGATAACAAACTAGCAGTACGCATTCTGGTGGATAAAATTAT
>JAIUCT010005656.1:0-12345 GCA_021307375.1 Tetraneura akinire | reverse complement strand
GGTGACTTTCGTCTTAAGCATTAACCACCACCGGACCACTTCCGCCTGCAATACCATCCGACAACGGCGGCATCCGACGGAGACAGTAACGAAGACAGCAACAACTTTCGACTAGAGCCATGCCGACGATGGTGTCGGTAATCCGAACAAGTACGTTCCGTGATACATTACGTGAGTTACGTCGCTCACCAACGGCGGGTGACTTTCGTCTTCAGCATTAACCACCACCGGGACCACCTCTGCCTGCAACACCATCCGACAACGGCGACATCCAACTACGATATCAATCGATACGCATCTTTTATATTTTATCTTTTTTTTTTTTTTTTTTTTTTTTCTTTTTTTTTTTTTTTTTTATTTTTTTTTTTTTTTTACTTCATATTTATTTTAGTCGACCATCTCGTCCTACCTTTTCCTTGTCTAATTAAGCGGGTCAGCCGTTCTAACGGCTAATTGCATAAGTCTACCGGTGCCCTCTCTCATCTGGTCACTTTCTCACACTGCACCAATCCCACGTCATTGGCCACATGTATATTTTATTAAATACTATAAGAATAAAGGAAAACATATAATAACTTAAAACATATGATGTCTTCATTTATAGGCGATGGCTAACCCTCTACCTACACAATATTGACCGTATCACATGATACATCTTATATACATTTTATTATTTAATGCACAATAATATCATTGAATAATGTGTTATCTAAAAAAAAAAAAAAAGATAATACCAACATGAAGTACTATTATTTCATATTCCTGGAGAACTAGGTATACTATAATTTACATTATTTATATATTTTTTTTTGTTGTGAATTTTTATTTTTATTATCTATAATATTGTTTTATAAATACGTTCTGTATCTGATGGTTTTACTAAAAAACTTATATTTAAAGGTGATGCACAAAAAGTACAAAAATTATCATACACAGAAAAAGTAACAGATATCATTAAAGTCACCAAGTAGGTTCATAATATTTCATATTTTTTGTCATAAATAATATATGGCGCGTACTATATGTATTTGTTATGTGAACTTTTATATATAATAGGTAATAATCCGAATATGCGTGTAGTTTAATATCAAAGTTTCAATAATTTTATTTAATGTATCATATAAAATATCACACTACCAGTAGACACAACAGGAAAAATAACAATTTTGTGTTTTATCTTTTGTTATATAGAAACTTGTAATTTATCCCCTTATTTTTTAATAGTTTTTTTAATATCTTTCTTTTAATTATAAGAAATGTATAATTATATGTGAAATGTGTATTTTAATATGAAAGTTTCAATAATTTTATTTAATGTATCAAATAATATATCACACTATACCAGTAGCAGACACAACAGGACCATAACTCGATAAATAACAATTTTGTGTTTTGTTATATAGGAACTTGTAATTTATCCCCTTATTTTTTAATAGTTTTTTTAACATCTTTCTCTTAATTATAAGAAATTTATTATGTATACAGTACATAATACATCTACATCTACATTGCGATGCTCTTACTTGGGCTTTACATGGATATTTTATGCCAACGACTAAATTAGTTAAAATCGATTCATTAACTGGTAAAAAACTAAAATGGTGACAACAAAATTACATATAATATATATATACTCGTATATATAATTACTACTTATATATTCATTTTTTTCTACACATTTTTTCATTAATTAAATAAACATCAAATCTTTGGTCCCAGGTAGAAAGGGCTTAAGTCATTTTTTGACAAAAATCTTTGTTTTTCACTATAATTATTGTGTATTTTTCGCTTGATTTTTTGATCCATGTAGCATAAGTCAGAAATTAATATTTTTCATAAATAAAAAGGGCATACCTATCTCAACATTACACACTTTTTTTTTGGTTAAAAGGGCATATGAGGTGTATGATGACTTGTCTTTTTTATCATTTTATTAGTTAGGTATAAATGGCTTAAGATGACTTACGACTTTTGCTACCTATATCATATTATAATGGCTTAAGTCAAGAAACAGTATTTATATTCATTATCATAATAAATTAAAATATTATAATATAGACATAGGTATAGACATATATTATAATATAGTACTAGCTATATAATATCATTTTTATTATTTACGTAAACAAGTTTGACACGTGTACTTAATATTAGATAAAAATAAAAATAAGTAGTTATTTATATTAATCATAATAATATAATGTTGTTATTTTAATCAATTTATCATTATTATTATTTGTTCATTCCAAAATCTTCATTGACTTTAGTAGTTAAATCAATAGTCACATTGTTTTCATAGTTTCACTTTCAATTTTTGATATATTATTTAATTATTATACGTAAGTTCAAATAAAGACCAATATATTATTTAAGTTATTATAATAAAATTCAAAAATGAAAAAACGTGCATTACGAATAATTGAAATGACTAAAAAGAAACTAACTTTATCAAATGATATTGGTAAGTAGAATATTATATTAAATATTAATACGATTTTATTACATTCCTTACGTACTGTAACAAATTATATAATAATAAATAAAACAAATGATTAACAGATGAATATGATATAGACAATAATTTTGATCTCTATCAAGATTATATACCAGGATCATCAGATAATGAATCTGATTTATCAGGTCACAGAGATGAAATTCAAACAATAATGAACGAATCATTTATTCAAGATATAATAAATGATAACTCGAATAATATTATGAAGGTACTTAAATTATATAAAATACTTAAATTAATTAATATTTTAATTTCAAATTTATAACCTAATGTTTAAATATCATTAAGCAATAAACAATAATAAATTATATTTATGTACTATAATAATATAATAAGTAATTGATAAAAATTATTTTATAATATATATGTAGGTATTTTATTATTACATTATAGATATTGAACAAAATGAATTTGAAGTTCCAGCTGGCGGAAATTTAACTGTTTTAAATAATTTAGGTTAGTATTAAATTTAATGCATAATTTAAAAGTTTTATTATTTTTTTTAAAAGTTAAAAATTGTAACTAAGTACTATAAAAAATTAATATTTTTTTAATGTCAATTTCATAAAATTTACAAATCTGTAGTACGTATTTACTATAATCCAATTATATCAATATTTATTGATTTATAATAATTTTTTGAAGTAAAATAATTTTTTTCTGAGTATCTATTACATTATTTTAAACAAAATAATTTAACATTTTAAACTGTTTACTGCTTTAATTTAATTGTAATAATAAACTAGTTTAAATGAAGCTGAAGATTTTAATGTCTTAAATTTAAGAAGAAGAAACAAAAGTATGGACAACATCATTAATTTAAAAAATACTTATAATGCTTCAGTACCAATTTCTAAAGAAAAAAAACAAGATCTTCTTGACATACTCCCGTTAATTCCAAATGTGTATCATGAATTTTATAAAAACCTTACAACTAATGAAGAAGAAAATGCAAGAGATGATCCAGATCTGTATGATACTGATTATGATTATGATTAATATTATTATTTTTTATATGTATTTAATAATTATTAACATGATATAAATTAATAATTATTTAGGTACTTATTTGATTTTTTTTTATTATGTGAAATTAGAATAATTATGATTTTAAAGAAAACACAATTGTAAAAAAATAAAGGAATATTTTAAAATTTAATATATATTTATTTATTTTAAACTTTAAATATGTAATTTAATATAGGATTTAAGTCCTAACAAGGTATTGTGAAATGGCTTAAGTCATTATCAAAAGGACTTATGTCAAAAATATTAAAATGACTTATGAATTGACTTATGTACAATTATTTTATAATAAAATTATGTGAGACTAAATTAAACATTACTATCAAATAGTGCTACATTTTTTGAAAATTAGCCTATTTTCAATTTAGGCTATTATATAAATGTTACAGCAAAATAATTTTTTAAACTTTCAAACACTTGTACTGAAAACCTACAAAATTTGACTCATGCCCTTTCTACCTGGGACCAAAGAAATAGTAACCTATAGGTTAGGTTTTTTAAAACGCCAAGTATGTACCGGTCCTTTGATTCTATTACATTGGTATTGGTGTCCACCTATAATTTGGGGGGGGGGGATAAAACTTCATAATATGACAGTACAATGGTTCGAGGTCATACCATACGGTTTCGCACGTGTATGATATGACCTCATACATGCAAATATATACCACATAAGTAATTACTTCCCTAACTGCAAACACCGATTTTGTCATATCCCGTGCGTTACTATAGCATAACGCAAGAGATCATATAGTCATATCAAACTCATATGTTGATTATGACATAACGCATTAGCCAGTCATAACACACTCATGTGTCGTTATGACCTCACACAATGCGTTGTACATATATGCAATAAGAATCGTCATATCCTAGCGTAATCATAAGTATACAACCCCCCCCCAAACACCACCACCCCTATACCTTACCACCAAACAACCACCCCTACACATTACCTCCCACACCATCACCTACACCTTAACTCAATACCTTACCTCCACCACTACAACCCTACAAACCCACCACCTACAGACTTTACCCCCAACTCTACCACCCTCACACTTTAATCACACCTTAACTACACCAGCGCACACCACTACCATACCTTACTCTACATACTAACACCATACCACCTCCACTACACCTTACTATCACTCTACAACCCCACACCCTATTCCAACACCCCCATATCCACACCACCACACCCTATATAGTTTGTCCATGATATTAAGAGTAGTATAAAAAGTTGGTTACAATTATCTTTTAACAATACGTTATATGCTCAACATTAGTATAAAACTATAAACGAATCATTTTATCAATTAATAATATTATGTAATGATGTGAAAATCAAAATTGTTTAAGATTATTCATGAAATTCTTATATAAATTGTTGGTATTGTAAATAAGATAAAATTAAGTAAATTTTTTATTTATATAAAATTCCGAAAATATAAGGGAAAAACAAAATCCTATAATAATTATTAAAAAAATATATATCAAGAACAATAATTAATTTCTAACATTCACAAAACATTTATTTTGACGATTCGTAATAATTATGATTATATCAAAAATAATACTTTTATCCCGGTTGATCAACATAACCGCTACGTTAACAACAATACAAATATAAAAATAATATAATAAAATAAGGTACCTGGACACCTGGTACATACCATGTTAGACAAACTGATACAGCCCTCCTGGAGTCCTGGCTCTTGCACTTTGAACATTATACATTGCTGGATCCGGGATGCTGGAACCTGGATAGTGGACACTAGCCACGATACAAATCTAATACATTGACTTACCTGTACCTAAATAAATAAATTTGGTACCTAAGGTATATTTTATAAAGTTTTATTTTTCAATATTTAAAAGTATTGGTTGCAAGAAAGATATAAACAACAGAATTTAATATTTAATTATTATTTTCACAAAATTTATATTATTTTGAGTTCTTTAATAAAAAAAAAATTATTTGATACTTAACTAAATATTTAATGTAATGTGTAAATTATACATATTTTTAAAATAGAATTTATAAAACATTAAATCGTATAGGTACCTACTACGTAGGTTATTGTATTATATTTAATAAATATCCTTAGGTACCAAGTTAATAATATTGTTTATGTAATCTTAATTTGATACTAAATTTAAATAGAAACGTATACACTGTAGAAGGAAGTAGTAATTAACTACAGTAACACAATCAACGGTGTCAAAACTGTGAGTTATGGTTATTTTAGGGTGACCATAAAAATAAAAAAAAAACGGACAGTTATTGCTCCCCTCCCCCACAAAATAACCTCATCCATATACATTCACACATATGTACACAAATCTCTGTCATATCAAAAACAATTATTTTATTTTTACTTTACTTTACTCTTTTTAATAAAATAACCTAAATAATAAAATATTTTCTCTTAATTATTCATCAAATGACACAAATGTTGCATTTCATTTGCGTTTTATATTTTTTTCATATATAGATACTTTATTTACAAACATTAATACTCGTACAATAAATAATATTGAAATAACGTGATTAAAACGGGACAATCTTCTAAAAACGGTATAAAAAGCATCTCATTTGAAGTTGGTCGGGACAACGGGACGTCTGGTCACTCTAGGTTATTTTGTGGAATATTAAGTATTAATAATAAATATAACATATTTTATTATACCTATAATAATCATGAATCGATATTGGTATAGTGTAAAATTATAATATAAATAATAAGTGAAATTATAAACTATCTTCAATAATCAAAAACACAGTTTAACAATTTTTTTAAATGTCTACAATATGTCAATAACTGTGTAATATAATATGTCACCCTATAAAATTTAATAGAAAAACAAAGCAAAAAAATTAAGGAGAAAGATGATAATTACAATTATTTCCATAGTTTTTTAATTTATTATATTATTATGAATTAAAGTGACAAACACAATTATTGCATAATATAATAATTAATATAAATTATTTAAAATTTAAAATATAAAATAATAAAAAAAATTAAAAATGTACTTAAATATAAATTTACAGATTGAATATTATTTTTAAATTTTAAATTTTAAATAAAACATTTAATTGAATCAAACTACAGGCATTAAAATCACATTATTTAATAATAGTAAAAACGAATAACACAACACAAATTTTTATCATTTATTTCAAACACAAATGTTTAAAAATATTATTTATTGTATGGTTTACTATATTTTTATATTATTTGACTAACCTTATTATAATGTCCAGCACATAATTTTGATTTCCTTATCAATTGACGAGTACTACGAGGTTCTACTTTGACTCATTTTTTACTATTCACTTGATTGTATACTTGTAACAGTTGTAACTACGTAAAAATAAATAAAACGTTAAAAATGTATAACAATAAAACGTTTACAAAGATAAGAAATTAAATAAAAAGTTACAAATTAAAAAAAAAATAATAACTATAATATGATGTTCTAACTCCATAAAATATTGATATATAATGTAGATTAATGGAATAATGGCTAATTAGTAATTGGTTTCGTGATATAGAATTATTATATTATTGAAACAAACATTTAGAAATAATTAAAAAATATATAAATACTTAGGTATTATAGATTATTAATTTTACTAATATATCAACTTTAAAAAAATTATGTAATAAATATCGAGAATGGAGATTTTTGTAATTTTTTGGAAAAACGTTAACCGATGGTTTCATAATATAACAACCAATATTAATTAACTATTTAAAATTATATTAAAAAGTTATATTAAAATAAAATAAATACCACCTAGTAATATAAAAGGATTATTGAATATGATTTATAATTTTAAATATGTGTATATTACGAATTTTATTCATATTGTCTTTAAAATTATTTTATTTATCAATTATAATAAAATATATTTTAATACACAACGAAATTATATTATCTTTTATATTAATTATTTAAAATATTATATACTATTTTTTCATAATATTTTGCTTACCTTCATTGTGATGTCCAGCACGGAAAATCCATTTCCTTAGCTGCAGTCGACGGTTATTGAATTCACCATGTTGTATTGTAATACGTTATTCTACTTTGGCTCATTTTCGACTAGGTATTCATTTAATTAAGTACCTTATATAACGACGTAAAAATATAAAATGTTAAAATATTATAACAATAAAACGTGTGTATAAACACATAATATAATATAAAAACAAAAATAATAAAATAAAAACGTTTGAAATTTGTAAAAATATTACAATAGCTATATAATGCTCCATCGCCATAGAATATAGATATAGTATATAAACGTATAATGTATAGTTACATAACAGCTGTTTGGTTTTAGGACATAGATTTATTGCACCGTTGAAATAAATACAGCTATAAAGAAAAATTGATACTGTATATTTTTGTAACGTTTTGGAAATAAGTTTAATCGATAAGTGAGGAAACTTCACTATAATTTTTAGAATTCCTACTACAAAATTAACAATTTTATTAAACATAATATTAAAATTTTAAGAATAATCTTAAATATCTAGATAAAATTAAAAATGTTAAATATTACAAGAGTTCTATATTTTCACGAAAAGTTCATATAACAATTTTAGATACCAATAACTACCCATTAAAATTTTCACGTCTCTATTTTCAGTATTGCCCGATCATTAAATTATCGTAAAATATAGAAATTATGTTATAATAAATTCAGAAATTTTATAAACTCTAAACCAGTGGTTCCCAACCTTTTTGGTACTACGGACCACTAAGAGAACTTCCGATACGTCACGGACCACCTAAATTTTATACCTTTTTTTTCTTATAAAGCGGCCCATACACGATCAATATTATTGCTCAATATTTAAATCAATAAATATTTCAATAAATGTTTTAATTTCTTTTGCACTCACACGATCAATATTATTGCTCAATATTTACATCAATAAATGTTTCAATTGAATATATTGTTCAGTTTCGGTCAAAATGTCTAGCGAAGAGAACACGATAATTGCTATTGCTATTGCTCTTGCCTTGTCACTTGATGAAAAAAAAACCAAAAAAGGTAAAAAAACAACGAAGAACCTGGTCAAGAGTGGTTGAAAAATAGATAACAATATACTCACAAGAAGCTATTAACAGAGTTGTGCAATTTTGAAAGAAATGATTTAAAATTTTTTTTAAGAATGGATGATGAATGTTTTGATGAAATTTTAACTTTGGTGAATCCATTTATTAAAAAACAAAATACGTCATTGCGAGAAGCTATACCAGCAATTCAAAGACTGTCTATAACTCTACGTTATTTGGTTACCGGAAACACATTCGAGGACCTAATAATATTGATAGTTTATCAATAAATATCAAAATAATTTTGATTTTTTCAATATATTGAACACGTCTTCATTATGATCCATACACTGTCAATATTATTGTCAATATCAAATATTGAGCAATAATATGATCGTGTATGGGCCGCTTTATGCCTCAAAGGAAAATTAAATTATTAAAATATTTTTACATTTTTTAAGTGTGACTCGCGGACCACCTCAAAATAGCTCGCGGACCACCCATAGGTTGGGTTATGCTCTAAATCTAAACGAACACAATATTAATTGTATAATATAATAATTAAAAATTAATATTACCTATGTAAAATTTAAAATTTTATTAAAAACTACAAAAATTAAATAAATAAATTTACAGATTGAATACCTATTATATTTAGTTTTATATTTCATTCATATTTTCTTTAAAATTATTATATTTAACAAATGTAATAAATATAGTAATACACAGGGAAATTATTATCTTTTATTTAAAATATTATTAATACTATCTTTGTATAATTTCTTCACTTACCTTTATTATAATGTCCAGCACGGAATTTGCATTTCCTTAGCAGTTAACGATAGTTGAATTGACGAGTACTTTCATATGTGATTGAATTATATTTTGACTCATTTTCGACTATTCATTTATTAATAAACTTGCAACTACGTTAAAATAAATAAAATGTTAAAAAAAAAAGTATAACAAAAAAATGTTTACACGAGTATATATAAAAATAATAATAAAATAAAATATAAGCGACACAAATTTTTATAAAATATTATAATAATTATATTATGTCCATCGCCATGGAGTATAAATGTATAATAGATGTAAAATACTATAATGTACCTAAACGGTTGATGCGTTCGATGACATAGAATATTAATTATTGTATTATTCAAATAAGTAATAATAATCCATACATAGAGTATAGGTATTAGAAAATATACATTATCAATTTTAAATAGCGATAAAAAAATTTAGACTGAAGATTTTTGTAACTTTTTTAAATTACATTAATGAGCAATATGATATTATGCTTCAATAAAATTTTCAGGCCTTAAAAATCAAAATTGCCAATTTTATTAAACATATAGTAAAAATATTGAGAAATTAAAAGAACAAGAAGCCATACAAAAAATAGGTTTTCGATTACAATTTACATTGTAAAATGTATTGTATATTAAGTATATTTACATATTACTTAACATCATATCAAAATATTAGAAAAATCCATAGTCTCAATTTTTTTTTTTATAGCTGTTTAAAGTTGATATTTTTAGTTTAAACGAAAACCTTAGAATCCTTACGAGTATTATTATTATTATTTCTCAATACTTTTACCATAAAAATTAATAGAAAAGCCAAAAAATTTGGGAAATGTTTGAAGTAAAATTGTTCTATCAATTATTCTAAATATGTAAATAACTGTGAAATGTGTTATCCAATGCAATATAATAGAAAAATAAAACAATAAATTAAGGGTAAAGATAATAATTGCATAATACATAGTAACTGTAATGATTGAACACACTTTAAGTGCATTATAAACAATTTTACTTGTCTAAAAGCGTTAATAAGTTTATCATATCATATTTTCATATGAAGTCCGTACATTTAAAATGATTATATTACGTATAATGAATTCAGAAAGTCTAAACGAACACATTATTTTATTACATAATGTAAGAACTAAAAATTAATATTACCTAACCATGTAAAATTTAAAATTATAAACTACAAATATTAAATAAATCAATTTACAAATTGAATATTATATTTAGTTTTATATTTGTACATATTATTTTATTCGCATTTTCTTTCAAATTATTATATTTAACAATTATATAAATATAATAAATATATACCTACCTACTAGTGTATAGCGAAATTATTATCTTTTATGATTTATTTAAAATATATCCGTTTTATTAAATATATTATTATTAATACTGTCTTTGTATAGTTTCTTCCCTTACCCTTATTAGGATGTCCATCACGGAATTTTCATTTCCTCAGCAGTTGACGATTGTTCAATTGACGAGTATTGTAATAAATTAATTACATTTTGGCTCATTTTCAAATATTTATAAACTTGCAACTACATTAAAATAAAACTAAAATATAAAAAATGTATAACAATAAAATGTTTACACGAGTATACTCGTATATATATAAAAAAAAATATTGAAATAAAATATAAGCCTTGAAAATTTTTAAAAAATATAACAATTTTATAATGTTCCATCGACATAGAGTATAATAGATGTAAAATACTATAACGTAGCTAAACAACTGATTGTTCTGGTGACATGGAATATAATGGTATTATTGAAATAAATAATAATCCATAGCATAGAATATAGGTATTAGGGAATATACATTATCAATTTTAAATAACGATAAAAATAATTTAGACTGGAGATTTTTGTAACTTTTTTAAATTATGCTAATGAGCAATATGATATTATGCTTCAATAAAATTTTCAGACCTTAAAACCAAAATTGCCAATTTTATTAAACATATGGTAAAAATATTGAGACATTAAAAGAACAAGAAGCCATACAAAATATAAGTTTTCGATTACATTTTACATTGTAAAATATATTGTATATTAAGTATATTTACATATTACTTAACATCATATCAAAATATTAGAAAAATCCCTTGTCTCAATTTTTTTTTTATAGCTGTTTAAAGTTGATATTTTTAGTTTAAACGAAAATTTACGAATATTCTTCTTATTATATATCATACTTTTACAATAAAAATTAATAGAAAAGCCAAAAAATTTGAAAATATTTGAAAATTTTATTGAAGCATCAGTATGCATACTTATATCTTAACGAATTTCCAAAATTTTAGAAAAAACTCAAGACTCAATCTTTTTTATATGTGTTTAAATTTGAAATTTCAGTAAAATTAATATTTAAAGTATTTATATGGATTCTTCCTATTATATTTCAATATTTTACAATAATATAAAATAAAATTGACAAAATTTTTTAAGATATGGGCATTCAGGTGACAAAATATTTTATGAGTATTTATATTGAACTTAGAGACTTGAAAATTTTATAGGGTGTTCATTTATGTACTGTATGTGTACCTATATGATCCCTATATGTATGATAAAATTTTGCGTTTTAAATATTTAATAAAAAATGTCAAAATTTTACTCAATACAAACATTATCTAACTAAACTTCGCTCAGAATCGTTTTTCGAATACAATGGTTTATCCATTGCATTCAAATTCTAATTAAAATTAAACATTATGATTTACACACCTATATCCCTGCGGCAAGAGTATCCCTTCCCTTTTTATTCTTGTACTGGTAATTTACCATCTTGTATCTACAATAATCTATAGTAATCTACAATTTGTTAAAATTTAAACTATTAGTAAATACAGTGGCGGAACTACAATCTTTGAGGCCCGCGGGTAAAATTTTTAT
>JAIUCT010005649.1:0-11582 GCA_021307375.1 Tetraneura akinire | reverse complement strand
ATAATTTCCATAGAATGTACATAATTTCCATAGATTGTACATAATTTTCATAAGATAATATAGTCTGTAATTACCATATTTATAGTAAATCGTGATAAGTGATAATTTTATGTGGCAAGATCAAACGAAGCCCACGGAGCCTAATCTAAACCACGGATATATCTATATTATACAAAGCTTACGGAGCCTAATCTAACCCACGAATATTTATCATACATATATGTATATCTATTATCTAAACAGCTGATGCTCTGAGCTGCATTTTGTTCATTATTATATTTCTCATGATTATCTATGATTCTTATTTTTCTTGATGCAAAATGCGATAACGTAAACCTTTTTTTTAGACATAAATATTATAATAGTGTTATTACCTTATTAAGTATTAAGTACAATATGTATAAGAAACGAAAAGTTCTTAATACACCCAAATAATATTATTTTATTATTATACTATAAATTTTATAATTTCAATAATAACCATTCAGTGCAAAAACAATACTTTCTTTTTACAAATATACGGCGAGGCCCCTTCTACGACGAGGCCCGCGGAAAAACCCGCCTTTGTATATATGTAGTTCCGCCTCTGAATAGTTTTAATATTAGTAGTAATAAGTTTGTATATTTTCAAGGAATAAGTTAAAATGATAATTATTGTTATTACTATAACCATAGTTGATAGTTCAAACTTCTAGAGTATAAAATTTAAATTATTGGGGTAGGTGGGTGGGTCAAAAATAATTTAATTTTGCTCCACAAAAATGTATTAAACTCGGCGCCACTGAAACTATCTATTATATTTTATATTATACCGATAAAATATTAAGAAAAAAACTTGAATTATAAGAGAATTATAATATATACTCGTATATTTTTCATAAATTTTATAAACTGTATAAATATGGGACACGTTTGAAAAAAATTTTGGTGTCCCGAAGAGAGTGATCGGGACAACGGGACAGATAGTTAAAGTAAGGGACATTCCCGTATAATACGGGATGTCTGGCAACCCTAATTATATATTAAATAATCAATTCCATTCGGCTCCATCCGATTCGATTCAAAAACGAGTTTTCGCATGTAGCATATGTGAATATGTGATTCGATTAGATTAAATAAATCGATCTTTTGTGTGAAAAAGATCGATTCAGATCGCCCATCACTAGATAAAAGTTTACTCTTTAATAATAGTTTCTTGATGTCTCGAGTCTATTCTAATCTCTTTTCAAAATTGAATCACAACTACTACAAGTAATATTGTCAAACGTTTAGATAGTTTTTAACAAAAATATTGGGAGTAGAGAAGCTAGATTATATACTTTTTATTACAGATAATATTATTTGAATTGTAATATTTCTAACACATTATCAAAAAAAAAAAAAAAAAAAAATGAATTACATAATATAATTTGTTTTTCATTTAAATATTTATATTTTAATAGTTATATTCCAATTAATTTTCACTGTAAGCATTGAGTATTCATATATATAAAATATTAGTATAGGTTTGTTCAATGTCCTTAGTTATACCCACGGTTATCTACACGGATAACCGTGGTTATACCTAATAAAGTTTTAATAAAATAAATGTAGTTATAAATAAATACTATAATAGCCAATTGTAGTTTTAGATAACAAAAAAGTGTTAACAAATTTTACTGTAGGTACATGCAAAATATGATGTAATAAACGTAGAATTTAATAATATAAAAGATAAATTTTATAGTATAGTATGATGAACCATGCATTCGGAAAAACGATTCTGAGCGAAGTTCAGTCAGATAATGTAAGTATTTATTAAAATTATGACATTATTTATTATATATTTAAAACGCAAAATTTTATCACACATACAAGTATAGTACATAAATGAACACCTATACAAGTTTCAAGTCTCTAAAATTTGACATATTGCTATAAACTTATAAAAAATTAACAATGAAAATCTTTAAAATTATAAAATTTTAAATCTCTGCCTAGTAAAAACAATACTTAAAATGAGAATAATATTTCTAACGTTTTGAAGTAGAGAAAATAAATAATTATAATATGTTTTCATATTTTAAATCAAAGTATTCTAAGTAGGTATGTGTAATTTTGTCAGGATTTTTGGTCTTTAAAAGCACGAAATAAAAATGTTATCAAAAACTTTGACTTGTGCATGCGCGTGAGAGAACTATTAATACGTATCTAGAGGTACGGGTGAGACACGCACACAAATATTCTTTTACTACACATACACTTACACAGTTTATAAATACGCATGTATAAAATGCATATACACAACTCCTTAAAAACGTTAAAATATATATCAGTATACTTCAATTAAATTTTCCAAATAACTTGGTTTTTATTTAATTTATTAATGGGACACTTGAGTTTGATAATATTATATGAAATAATTTTCATTCGAATGAAAAATACTAAATATTTCATTTTGATATTTTAAAGTAGTTATTCAGTAGAGTATAAAATCGCTCAGCGAACAGTTCACCTAAATGAACGAAAGTATTATTTCAAAAATATTTCAATGATATATTCGATAGTCAGAGTTCAAAACTATTAGGTTGTGCGTGTGCCGCCTATCATCACTGGGGTGGGTGAAATTATATATTTTCTGAGAGTTATTTATAATTTGGTGGCCCTGAAAAGGGCCGTTTTAAAAGGAATTTATGTATAATTAAGCACGTTCTCCACGGATTCGACGAGCGAGTTGAATGTCTTTTGGCATGATTGTTACACGTTTGGCATGGATGGCACACAAGTTGGTGTCTTCAAAGAGGCCGACTAAATACGCTTCGCTAGCCTCTTGCAAAGCCATAACGGCGGAACTCTGAAAACGCAGATCAGTCTTGAAATCCTGTGCGATCTCACGAACTAAACGTTGGAAGGGCAGCTTGCGAATCAACAGTTCGGTACTCTTTTGGTAACGACGGATTTCACGGAGTGCGACCGTTCCCGGACGGTAACGATGTGGTTTCTTCACTCCGCCGGTGGCCGGTGCGCTCTTCCGTGCCGCTTTGGTGGCCAACTGTTTCCTGGGAGCCTTTCCTCCGGTGGATTTACGCGCTGTCTGCTTAGTACGAGCCATTGCTGCTTATCGATTATGGTACTTCAAAGAACGGCACTGAGTACTTGAATGATGTCGAAAACGTAATAGACACCTATATTTATTCATAAATCGGACCGTCATCCGTGGACACCATTGGTTGAAAAAACGACTTCAGCGCTGGCGGTGAGCGCATTTTGATTGGTCCGTTCGGTCGATCCAAACGTATATATAATGCAACGATTTTACAGTGAACCATCATTCGGCGTTCAGATCTACCGACTACTACATTACCGACCACTTTCAACACACACACACACAGCTGCAACATGACAGGACGCGGTAAAGGAGGAAAAGGTTTAGGAAAAGGAGGAGCGAAACGTCATCGCAAAGTGCTCCGTGACAACATCCAGGGTATAACAAAGCCTGCCATTCGTCGGTTAGCCCGTCGTGGTGGAGTAAAACGTATTTCCGGCTTGATCTACGAAGAAACTCGTGGCGTATTGAAGGTGTTTTTGGAGAACGTTATCCGTGATGCCGTCACCTATACCGAACATGCCAAGAGGAAAACCGTCACGGCTATGGACGTTGTGTACGCGCTAAAACGTCAAGGCCGTACCCTCTACGGTTTCGGAGGTTAATCCCTGACTCTTCTTTCGTCAAACCACTAAAGAAATGTACTCGTACTGGTAAAAATTGTAAAACTATTCCTAAAACGGCCCTTTTCAGGGCCACCAAAAAATTAAAAGTTTCACCCTAACTCCGTACTATTACCATAAATGATGGCCAAAATCGAAATTAAAATCGTTTTTTCGTACGATGAGGATAATGATTAGAGATAATCAAAGTATGATTAAACTTTATAGTATAAAATTATTAGTTAAATATTGCTTCTTTTATATGCTGGTATAATATTAATTAAAAATTAGACCATAATTTAGGACTAATAAAAGGGTATTATAATAATCTATAATAAGTTCTCTTACCCAATTATGCCATCTACTATTATTACCATACTTTTCCTTCCTTTAATATGTATTTCACATTTCATTTTCATCATAAATCGCCTTGGAATTTTATCAAAGAATATTTGTCTCTAAAATCAGTTCCAATGATTTGATAATACAAAATTGATATCTGTAGTGATTGGTCGTTCTTCGTTCTAAAGAAAGATGGGGTCCGAAGTCCGATACGGCGGAGAGAATAATAATTTTAAGGCGACGATTTCACATTTCCATTCAAACGATTATCGATTTTTCGAATGAAAAAAAATGGATTCTGATCGCTCATCATTTCAGAGTTAGAATTAAAAACAAAACATGAAATTTTTAATTTGATATTACATTTAGAAAAATTAACTTGAAATGATTATTATGTATTGTTTCTATTTTTCTTTTAATATTTAATCACATTCTCGTAGTTTTTTATTATCTTTAAAAATTATATATATATATATAACTGATAATAAATTACTAAATATTAAAAAGAATTTGTAATTATTAATTTAATTTCTTAGCAGACTGCATAAAAAGAAAAAATTATATTTAGTTATTAATTGTGTATTTAACTTGTACAGGGAGTAAAAATATTAAAAAAAAATTTACCCCATTGATTCTTTAAATCGTTTTTAAAACATAATATATATTATTTTTTATTAGAGCTATAAAAGTGTAAATTACTTTGGTCTAATTACTTTTAGTTAATTATTAAGACTTACGTTTACGCATGTCGTTTTATAAAATAAATGTTTTCAAGTAATATTAGTATATAATCACATAGTCGATTAATGTTTACCGTAAAGACTGTGTGGTTTTAGATAGATGAGCCGAACCTGGGCGACTAATCGTAGCATTCGCCATTAACCATGTAACTATGCAATGTCTTGTCATTTTTTCTTTATGAGTGCAATTACAATCATTTTACAATTTCAATTATAAAAAAGGTAATTGTTATTGTAAGAATGTAAGGTAACACAATGAAATACGTATAAATCATGTTAACGTCTATGGACCATTCTTCAACTATTTCTCTATTCTTTTTTTTTTATATTACTTAAAAGTTAATTTAGTCCATTAAATCTACACAGACTTGTGAAATAGTACGAAGTCCATTATTATCTTCTTATATGCTTAGCTAAAAATAAATAAATATGACTATTGTACAATACTTCGTACGTCTGTACAATGTACGTGTCGTCCAATTTCCCCAATATTTTGATCATAAAAATAATTATATATTTATAGTTTATACGTTTATACCCGATTATCGGAAATTCCAGATATCCCAAAATAATATAGTACAGGACGTGTCGTGTGAATGTTTGTATACTGTATAACACAATAAAATTTCAGAGGTGTGTCAAGCCTATTCTCAATTTTTGGCGTTCGTCGTTCAATCGTTTCTCATTGTATTGCACTTGTGTCTTCGTTTATTCTTAGTTTAATTATTAATTAAAAAAAAAAATATGTTTTGTGCTCCTTTGAGCAATTATTACATTCATAAAAAACATTTTAATTCAAAATAATATTAATGCATTCATTGAAAATAATTATAGTTCTGTATAAAAAGACAGTATCATTAAAAAAGTGAGACATATACAAAATAAAATGAGAATTATATTGTTGCGTGCCAACTTCGTTCAACAGTAGTCAATCAGGATGTCAATGTATAGATGTTAAAATGTTTTTTAGTATGAGAATATTTTAATAATTTATTTTATAAATTCAATATATATTTAACACGTTTACAAAATAAGTTTAATAAACAGGTAAATGACGACGTATCGACTAGACGTTGTTTGTCATTGGTCTTCTGTGGTCGTCTGATTTTACTCTTTGCTTTGGGGGGGGGGGGGTAAACCGTTTACTATGTCAGGTTATCCTCTACTAGTGGATGGATGTGAAGGAATGGTAGTTTAATTACGTGGAAGCTCAAATTAATGGGTAGGGTTTGAGTGATCGTTTGGTGGTTGTAGGTGGGTACAGTTTCTGATTTTGCGAGCGCCGGGGTCTCCCTTATAAGCTCTCGTCTGCCTGTTGTTTGCGTGATTAATAACTCTAGGAATTGCTTGGTGCTGGAAGTGTTTCACACGCGGTTACATATTATCATTTTATTTAGATTACATTAACATCCTGCGATATAATTCCAATTTTAATAGCGAAAAACGATAATGTTAACAGTAACATTTGGTCTGTGGTTAAATAGGTTAACATGACATTCCGTGTCTCAATGTATTCCTAATAATTTTCATATCTAGTTTTAATCGTTTTACAGAGTTAAAAAATATAATATAATATATTTATATGATATGTTTATAATATATGTGGTTATGTAACAATATATATTGTCTAATTTTAATTATATAACAAATTGTATCTCAATATAGGTATAACATAATATAATAAAACAATTTTTTATCAACATAATATCATAGGTATATCAAACATGTTAGATTAAATTTTAAAATAACCAAAATTTGTCATTTATTATAATTCATTAAAACTTAAAATTTCTATATTTAACCCTATATGTCTATAGGACTGTGAAATTTGCCGAACATCATAATTTAATACTTGTTATAATTATGTATCTTATCCCAACACAATGTTTGAATCTCATAAGCATAACTAATTCAATTTTGAAACATTGTAATTTTAATTTTATATTTTTTCAATATTTATATACATTTACTTAATGTCATTGTTTTTTCCATTATTTACTTTTATACGAGTATAATATATTGTAACTACAGTTAAAGTATATACTGTAGTTTTAAAACGTGTACTGACATTTTTTTTATTTTTTGTTAATACATACACATATAATATTGTATTACTTTATATAAAATAAAGTATAGATGTTTTATATAATAAATAAACATTTTTTTTTTTTAATTTTTGATTTTTGTTTCTAATTGAATTTGAAATATTATTCGCAGTACTGTTAATAAGATATTATACATTTAGGTATATTAAAATAAATTTAAAAAAAAAAAATATTATAATATGGAAAATGTATATAACAGGGATGCAAAATAAATTTTATTCAATGTGCAAATTTATGGAAAAATCGATGTCCTCCAATTAAATCTAAGAAATAACATTGAAGTGGTCATTAGAAATACTTGGTATAATAGGGGACGTACTTGGTGACTTGGGGTTAGCTGAGTATGTAAGCACGAGCGCATACGCAGTCTTAGGCCTGGCCCACACCAACGCAGTGTGGTTGAAGTGCGGCGAAAGTGAAGTTTTAATTTGCCGCTTGCAGTGAATTATAAAAATGAAACACATGTATTTAAATATGGTTGCCCACACTAATGCAGTGCAGTGGTGGTGAGACTGCAGTGCACCGCTCGAACCGAACACTGGCGGTTTTTTTTTTCACCGCACGCTGCGCGAGGTTATGTTATCTTTTTTATCTTTGAATATTTTTCATTTTTGAATCTTTTTCATTATTTTTACAATGTCGGAAGATAAAGAAAAAATTATAAAATTTGTACAAGAAGTGGAAAAGTATAATTGTTTATATGATTATACTCAAAAATCATATAGTAATGATCGTACCAAAATTATTTACTATTAATAGCATAAAAAAATCTTCATCGGTACTTGACAATGACATGGTAAAATAAATAGTATAAAACAAATAAAATTAAAAAAAAAAATAATGAATCAAATTACTAATTAGTATTAATTACAGATTATAAACATGATTAAATTAAAAATGATTATATAATTGGAGGGAAGCAGTTGATCACGCTGCAAAGTCACTTTAACCGCGCATCTTTGGTGTTTTGCCACGCGGTTGCAGTGAAAATTATCCACTGCATTCGCGCCATAATTACACCGCACTTCAACCGTACTGCATTGGTGTGCGCCCGGCCTTACGGCTTATATAATATATAAATAACACTTTTACACAAAACACAATACTGAGCTAGTAAACTCACAGCATCTATTAAAATAAAATGTGTGAGAAACTGAGAAAAGGACCCAAATTTGTCAATATAATATTGGTGGTCCTGAAAAGGACCGTTTTAAGTGATTGAGGGATTTTATTTACTTCTTCTTTGGAGATACCGCAGCCTTTTTCACGGTGGGATTTTTTGGTTTCGCTATTTTAGGTTTGACCGACGCTGGTTTTTTCACTTTTGACGGCGATTTTGGTTTTACAACTTTCGGCTTGGGCGCGACAGACTTTTTCGCTTTTTTGACCGCAGGTTCGCCGGATGCTGGTTTCACCTTCTTCACTGCGGGCGTTTTCTTTTTCGGTGTACCTGGAGTTTTGGTTTTCTTGGCAACAGTTGCCTTTTTTTTGGTCGGGGACTTCTTCTTGGGCTTGGCCTCGGCAACGGCCAATTTGAAATGCCCGGAGGCGCCACTTCCTTTGGTCTGGACGATAGTCTTATTTGCGACGGCTGCTTTCAAGAATTTTCTGATAAACGGGGCAAGTTTGGCAGGGTCCACTTTGTAGTTAGCGGCCAAATATTTTTTGATAGCCGGCAACGATGATCCTTTCTTTTCCTTTAACTCCTTAATAGCAGCGGTTACCATTACGGAGGTTGCTGGATGGGCTGCTGTGGGTTTTGATCCCTTGACTGTAGCCTTCTTCTTGACTGCAGTTTTTTTGGCAGTCGGCGACGCGGCTGCAACAGGCGCTGGAGTGGCCACGGTATCTGTCATAATGAAGAATTTACAATTTAAGTTGTACGAGAAAATGATATCACGAGTACTGAACTACTGATGGTTATGCCAAGAAAACATGGTTGTTTATATACGCTGAAACGTACCGACTAGTAAACGACCGTTACACGCTGTCGTCACACCAGCTATAGTTGTGTTAACGTTTTTGACGATTTCTCTGCGAAAACTCCACTTTAAATATCGGTTTAGGATTTTTTTAAAAGCCTACAATATATGGAAAGAACCAAAATGATTTTTTTTCGATAATGATCGCCGTGACCATACCACAAACAATTAATTTCGACACATCCGCTTTGGTTTCATAGATCTTTGCAAATTATCTGTCAAATATTTATTACGAGTCGTAAATTGATGAAATATTAAATATTATATTTCTCATATATTTTAAAATGAACCGACGTTTACTGATTAATCAAAAACGTTTTGGTGAAAAAGTTACAGCGTTCGAAAAATGGACACTTTGAGTTTATTATACCGCGTCATTCAATGTTCCTACTACTAAATGTCATATTACTTCAACAAATTATCAAATTCTTAATGCATATCGTAATTGTTTCACAAAAATGAAATGCTCCCCGTGATGGACATTCATATTAAAGTTAATTGCTAAATAACATTTTAAAAAAAAATGATAATTTAATATTATACTTAAAAATTTAATAGGATTATCAAATACCGACGAGTAGATTGAAATGGATTTTATTAATACCATTAAGTCAATTCATTATAATATGATTAATATAAAATATATTTTATGTCTAATAATATTTACAAACTAAATTATCTTAAAATTAGATGGTTTTATATTATTTTGATGATATAAAAATTCAACTGTACAATATGTCATACAGATATTATTATGATACCTTGATAGGTTCTCCGTACAAAATTAATTCTTACATATAGTAATATAGTATACATATTAACTATGCCATGACTTTTTATAATGTTTTCGTGAATAAACATATAGTATTTTATTTACTATTTTAGCACTTGAAGTGTGATTATGAAATTGAGATTGGCAATATTGATGATAGATAGCAATTATGAACGGTTTACTTTGAATTCGGCATACACTCGTTCATAATAATGTATTATCGTGTCAGGAATCAAGATAATTAAAAATTATGCGTCGTTTATAATACGGAGTGATAATTAATAATTATATATTTATTATCAATACTACTGAGTTGTACGCTTAAAGCTTAATGTTAATGACAAATTATATTATTACGTGTTGTACATACGAAAATGTAATTCCCATCCGAGCTCAAACATTAGTTTTAAATTCTTAATATTAATTAGTTATGGGCATAATCAATGTATATATATATATATATATATATATATATATATATATATATATATCGAGATATTTCGATTATGAGTAAAATAATCAAGTAACAGCGTTACCTATGTTCTTTTATGAGTAATGTAATGGAATTTTTAAATGTAATGAATTATTATGTGGTAATTGATTTATTATATTTTGAATCTGAAAATAGTATACATATTATATGGTATGCCATGTGACATTACAATTTTTATTGCAGCAGTAACGGATCTAGTGGTTATCCAGGGGGGGGGGCGTATTTAAAAAATATTAGATTCTGAACGAAGCGAAGAATGTATTGATTTTAAATGATGTGTGTCTTTTTATGTTTTGTTTTCATGTCTGAAGACATACTTTTACTGCCCGAAATAATGCTCCGATTTTCACGAATGGCATAGATAAAGTTTTCGGTTGCAAATTGGATGAAGTTTGTACTTTGGTTAGGTGATTTTTCGAATTTCTCAAAATTTGACCCCATGCGACAGAAAAAACGACGAAAAACTTCACAATACAAATTCATCAACAGTTCCGATTCCCTTAATGGTCGTGAACATATTATGAAAGATTGTGAAAGTTGTGAAACGTAGTATTTTAGACAAACAGGTTAATTTAAAATTTAGATAATAATTATTAAATAAAAATTTGTTTGTCTTATATTTAAGGTACCTATTATTTATTAACATATCATGAATCATGATTATTATCAATTTATTATTATTACTCCTAAATTATTATATTTTAATAAAAAACGCCGAGCGGAAGTTTACAAAAGTAAGATAATTGGTTAACAACATAATATATGAGCGTAAAAGGAAAAAAAAATTTAATTATGGTTTAACTTTTAATTAATTATATAATTTTAATATAAATTTATATTAATTATATTTCGATTCTCTCGATAAGTAATAAATATTAAATAATAATTACGGTCGATATATATTCTTATACATTATACGAAAAAGCGACTTTAATTTCTACAGATTATTTGTGGATTATGATTATTATGTTTATGACTTCTTAATTTCTTATTACAATTTCAGGTACCTACATTAAAAATTAAATTAATAATCCTTTTTACGTATTATGTGTGTGAAATTGTAAATTTCTAAAGTAAAATATTATAACTGATGGCCCTGAAAAGGACCGTTTTAAATTTAGGCTCCTACAACCGAATAGTAATAATAATGAAGTATAAATTGGTGGCCCTGAAAAGGGCCGTTTTAAATGTTTTTTAATTGAGAGCAAATTATTTTGAACTGGTGTACTTAGTAACGGCCTTTGTACCTTCACTGACAGCGTGCTTGGCCAATTCACCAGGCAATAATAGACGAACGGCGGTCTGAATTTCTCGACTGGTGATGGTTGAACGCTTGTTGTAATGAGCTAAACGGCTGGATTCAGCGGCGATACGCTCGAAAATGTCGTTCACGAAACTGTTCATGATGCTCATAGCCTTCGAGGAAACGCCGGTGTCGGGATGTACTTGTTTCAACACTTT
>JAIUCT010005635.1:131-12367 GCA_021307375.1 Tetraneura akinire | reverse complement strand
TATATATAAGTATAAATTAAAATAAACATGTATTTATTTATTATGAATTGATGGTCAATGTTTTTTATTATATTTTGTGTTGATTGTTGTATGTAAAAATTATAAATTTAAAATATATTTTATATTAATTTGTAATTATTTACATTTACATAATTTATAATTATTTATTATAAATCATAGCATTAACCAAATATATTTTTATATACGTAGTTGTAACAGTGAAGTGAATTCTTAGTTTTAAAAAAAGAAATAATAATACTAATTAGATGTTTGTAATACTTGTAATTCTTTATTTCATAATTTTATACCTATTACCATAATTATAATACCATTGATTATAAATATTATTTGATTGTATTTATAATCAATATTCAATGCATATCAGTATATCACTATATGGCAAACAAAATAATAGCATGTGTAATCTATTCTAAAATTATTTGATTATCAAGTAAAGTTTAGTTTATAATAATTATGGTTATGTAGAGAGCATAGATGTGAAATAAAATTGTAGATTATACCAGGCCCCGGACCAAGGTAGATATATAGAGGTGGCTACACTCTTCTAAAAAGTTGAATGAAAAATGTACACCAGTACAGGATTCCACTGGGAGCGCTTACTATCCTGTAGGGTCCTATTATTTTTGAAATGTCCATTTAGCCATATGGAATTCTAGAAAATATTTATTTTAATAATTCATGTATTTTTAATTACCCACTTTTTATTTATATTACTAAAATGCCGTTAAAATGCGTCTGGATGCAATTCAGGTCTTAGAAAACAAGTTAAAATATATAAAGAAGGAAAAAAATCTCCTACAATATTTCATCCTCAGAGGTAGTGTCATATTTAGTTTTATACATTTGTTTCTTATTTAAATTTATATTTCATTAAGATTTTAATAAAAATTTAATGAATATAAAAATACTTGAGTTAATTGACTATTGATTTTAGAAATAATTCTTAAAAGGTAAAAATGTACTTTTTTGTATAATATCTGGCCACCCTACATATTGTACAAAAACAAATAAATGAAATACATTAAACAATATTTATTTAAAATTTAGAATATGATTGTTATTTGGAATACAAAGTGTGAATTACATTTTAATTCTGAGGATGTAATAAAAAGTAAAACGTTTGAGGATAAAGAAGGCAATAAAATACATTACGATCTAATGAAACATTATTTATAGGATAATTAAGAATAAAAATATTAAAAAAGAAAATCTCCAACAAATAGAACAATACAGGAAAATTATATATAAAAAAAAAGTCATGCACCATTAATGTAAGATCATTCTAAATAATTTTAAGATAAACTATTAATATATAATAAAATATTTAATTGCTGTTAAATATGAATTTTTTATATTAATAAAAAACTGTTGATACTCTTGCCTCATGGGTGTGCGTATCATAGCCTTTAATTTTAATTAGAATTTGAATACAATGATAAACTATTGCATTCGAAAAAAACGATTCTGAGCGAAGTTCAGTCAATAATTTTCGTTTGAACTAAAAATATCAATTTAAAACAGTTATAAAAAAAATTGAGACAAGGGATTTTTATAATATTTTAGTATAATGTTAAGTAATATGTAAGTATACTTCAGTAAAATTTTCAGACTAAAATACCCAAAATTGACAATTTTATCACACATTATATACGTAAAAACGAGAATTTTACGAAATATTCAATGTCCAATATTTTGTAGAAAAATGAACGTAACGTTTCCAAAATTTTACCACATATATATAATACCTATGTGAACACCGAAAACAATTTTCAAGTCTCTATCTTACAAATTGCCCGAGATATCGTGAAATATAGAAATCGAATTCGTCAAAATTCCATTTTTCGTGAAAAATGCCGTTTTTTCGTCATTTTTTCGAAGTTTTTTCTACCGCTTAAGGTCAATCTTGAGAAATTCGAAAAATGACCTAAATAAAGTACCAACTAAATCCACTTTGCTACCGGAAACATACCCTATTCGTGATAATCGGAGCATTATTTCGGGTAGTAAAAATGTTTACAGAATAAAAAACAAAAAAAACAAAAAAAAAATCACACATCATTGTAAAACCCATACATTCTTCGCTTCGCTCAGAATCTAAAATAAATGTACATGTCACATAATAATTATTAATTGACTTTGGTGGCCAGCATAGACTTATAATATATTATAAGTCTAAGGATTACATTAGTAAAAAATGATAAGATATTTTACGTAAACATTACATTTTACATAATCATATTTTAAATCATATAACAACATAATATTACAAGTGTGTATTTCCAATTTAGTATCCTACTATGATGATAAACAAAATCAATTAAATACCTCTACCTACATCTTTCCTCACAATCACACGTAATCGTGGATTCATTAACGTTTAACGTTATAAATAAACCATGCACAATAATTATACGTATTTAATTTTATAAAAATACAATCGTATGGAAAATTGAAAGTGAACCGTAGTAACAGTGACGTAAAAACTGACAAAAGCTCCTCCTACATATGAAAAATAAATGAATTTCAAAGTCGTATATTATCAAAATGAATTGAAAAAAATGAAAAATTTCTTCACGAAAATTATTTTTAAATTATTGCCCATGTCATAGAATAAAAACAAATATAGCATGCCATTTAAAAAAAGTATAAAACCTAAAAATTTAATAGGAAAAAAAATTATAAAAAATTATATGTTTATGTCAAAATATAGTGTAATGTACACCAAATATTTTGTAAAAAAGAAAATTGAAAAACTTCAAAATTGACTGAGAAAATCAGTGTAGTAAGTTATTTGGATCACTCTGTATATTGATATTAAATTGTTCTATATCTCAAAATTTTTTTATATTTTTTATTAATTATTTATGTTTTCAATTATACAATATAGACAAAATATCAGGAAAATATTACTAAACAAATTTTATATAACATATAAATAATAATTTTAAAATGTACTGTACACTGTTAAATTTGTCACTGTACATTTTAGGCCCTGACGTGAGTTATATGTTATAAGTTTATAACTATAAGTGCACACTAAAAATGGTATCTGAAGCTTATTATTTAAATATAAAACAATATTTAACATATAGGTAATAGGTATACAAATTTTTAACTCACCAGTATATTTTAATATTCCAGAAATTTCAGCCCAAGCAATTTTTTTGTGTAAAACGTCATGGTAAAATTTATTTGCAGTATCATATAACTGGGGATAATTTCTTCCGTTTTCTATCAATAGTTCGTCATTAAATGACATAATTGTTATATTGTATTAAAATTATACTCTAAATTTTAATTTTATAAATATTTTATTTAAATATTTAATAAGTAATAATGTAATATAGTAATACAATATACACAATACAAATCATCTACACTTGTAATAGTGAACTAATAATTAATATCATGTCACATGTGACAAACTGATAATGTGATATTGTATAATATTATATATCAAACATCAACTTTATATTTAATTATTTTGTTTGATAATAAATAATATACCTAAATAATAATAATCTAATATCTAAATAATATCGGAGCGATCAGACCTTCGGAATTTTTTGCTATTTGTAGCATAACGGACGGTTCCGATCTGATCCGAATGTGCTTTTCCGAGCCGACCATTTGTAGTGCGCGGACGTTCATATGTTTGTGAATATTTTTATTTTTATGAACGATGCCGTATCGATCCGGCCGTAGCCGATCCGAAGTAGTGCGCGTCCAGCTTTAGTTGTATATTTCATCGTTTTCAGCATTGTATATTCTACAATAATTTATACAATTATCGTATGCATATTTCAGATGACTTAAAACTAATTTTACTGAATCACTTTTTGAAAGTCACGCCATAAAATGAATGACTATATTTCTAATCAACTGTATAACAGTCGATAGGCAAGATGACTGTCACTGTAGAAGTAGATGAAGCGATGCTCGACAACATGGTTTTTTACGTCGTGCCGGACGCAAGTCATCCACATGATTTCCTGATTGGGCGACCATGGTGTGAAGCACCTGAAGTCTCCTATATTAAGTATAACAAAACTTTAACATTTTATAATACTACAGCCTTTCCATTTCTAGTGAACAACACAGTGAACGCAGAGGGCGGAATGGATCGATTGACCATACGGGACACCATGCGACTTGAATCACAACACGTGACATTGGTTACCACAATGGTGAATGGTCATACGGTAGAAGTTCCAGTGAGTAACCGCACCGATCAAGACATTGTGGTACAGGCGAACCAAGTGTTGGCAAAGCGTGCAACCGTGAGGGCCGAACTCCCGGTAGATGGCATACCGTTCGAGCAACCACTAACGTATGAGCACATCCAGCGACCAGAAACCATGACCACAGCGCAACAAACAGAACTCATCGAGCTGCTCAACCAGTATCGGCGGTGTTTCGCATTGTCTTTGTCAGAACTAGGATGCTCAGATGTTGGGGAAATTGACATCAAATTGAAACCGGGCAGCGAACCGTACGCTGCTAAACCGTACCGTGTGTCACCCAGTGAAAAGGATGAGATCAACCAGCACATTCAGAGATGGAAGGAGCAGGGCATAGTGGAAGACACTATATCACCACACGCTACACCAGTGCTCTTAGTGCGCTAAAAGACTGGAGAATCCCGTCTAGTCGTAGACTGCCGACGACTAAAAGAACAGACTGTTAAACAAGTATACCCATTACCTAACATCGATAATCTACTGGAGCGAATGGCAGGCTGCTCCATGTTCACGGTGTTAGACCTGGCACATGGATTTTTGCAGATCCCTTTGGCCGAACATGCTAGAACGCTCACAGGGTTCATAACACTAGAAGGAACCGGTCAATTCACCCGCATGGTGTTTGGATTGCGGAACGCACCATTTGAATTTGCTAAAGTCATGGATCGAACTACCAGACCGCTCAAAAACAACGACGTATTAAATTACTTTGATGACTACTTCATTCCATCTCAAAACTGGGAAGACATGAAGGAACGTCTCACACAGGTGCTACAAGCTTTTACTGCAGCCTAACTGACATTACTACCCAGTAAGTGTGTATTCGCAAACCAGAGAATTGAGTTCCTAGGATATGTCTTAACAGCCGACGGACTAAGGCCCGGGGTAACCAATTTACAAGCCATAAAAGAGTACCCAATTTCAAAAGACAAACACGAGGTACGGCAATTCATGGGGTTAGCCAGTTTCTTTAGGCGATTTGTGCCCAGATTTGTGGAGAAGGCTCGACCACTAAATGAGTTGACCAAGAAAAATGTACCATTTAAATGGGGCTCAGTCGAGCAACGTACTTGTCAGCTACGTGGAAAAATTGCAACACAACAGCAGAAGTGGAAGAAGCGCCATGCTAACCGTCATACGATCCAGAAATATGACAAAGATGATATAGTATACTTGAAGCGGCCACCTTAAACTACGGGGACGTCTACTAAACTACAACCCAGATACCGAGGACCTATGATCGTTACCGCAACATGTGCAGGAGACATCTACAAGGTTGCAGACATACATCATGACCGGGGCCACCTATATGCCACCACCGCCCATGTTAGTGCCCTGAAAAGACTGGACGGTGGCAGAGTTAACGACAGTGATGAAGAGACTAAACCAGAAGACAACGATGAGACTGATCCGGAGGACAACAAGGAGACTGATCCGGAGAACAGCAAAGAGACTGAACCAGAGGTCATGAAGGTCACCCCAAGGACTAGTCGGATCCGAACTACTCCGCGTTACCTACAAGACTATACCACATGATCTAAACATTAATTAACTAATCTAAGTCATAGAAATTTATTAATATGTGTAAATATATATATATATAAATGTAAAGAAAATTATGTTACTTGTATTATATGAGTAACACAATTTTCTTAAAATTGGTATTTTCCGTCTACTAGATGTCGCGACGGGTAAATATAAAAAGTATTGTATTTACATTTTGTTAAATAAGATATGAGAGAAAACGATTATCATTGTGATTGTAAAACAATTATATTAAATTTCTAAGTTAGTTTTAGTTATAAAGAGATAGAATAAAAGGCTTTAAATGTAGTTTCTTTTATTTTTTATAGGTAGGTAATATGTTATTATTGAAACAAAATTGTAAATAATATCAATAAAACTTTTATTTTTTATAGAAATGCAATTAAGTGTTGTACATTATAAAACCAATCAACTTTATTATATATATATATATATATATATATATAGATAACAAAAAAAAATAAAATAAAAAAATGGTTGGGTCAAGACGACCAACTTGGTCGGATGGCCGAATATTATAATAATTTAATATATAGAAATTAGGATCATATTTAAGTTGGTCACACTGGTGAAGGTAATCCTCCCCTGAGACCAACCAATAATTTCATGAATTTTATGTGTAATACTTGTTCTAAACTTTAGTCGCAGTTTTTCACTCGAGTTGAGCAGATGCGTGTGCGATTATTTGTATTATGTCAAATTCTGTTATATCATGTCACGTTCCGTTATATGTTTTGTTAAATTGTGTTATTATAATAAATATTGAAATCGTGTCAAATCACTGTTATTATTAATATTATATTACCAATAATTCCAAAGGAATTAAATGTTTACACTATGGTCGAAAATTGATTTATCTCAAGCTTATACACTATTATTGGTAGAAGAAAATTTTAGAGATATCTTAACATTATCCACACACCAAGGTTAATATGTTCCAAATAAACTAATGTATGGTATTGTGTCAGCTCCAGGTATTTTTCACAGGGAGATGGAAAATATTTTAAGAAATATTAAAAATGTATTTTGTTTTTTGGATGATATTTTAGTATATAGTGAGAGTCTTGAAGCACATGTGGTTAAGATAAGAGAAGTATTAAGTAAGTTAAAAGAATGTGGCTTAACAGTAAGGAAAAATAAATGTTTATTCTTTAAAGAAGAAATAGAATACTTAGGTTACAAAATAAATAAAAATTGTTTATGCACAAATGAGATCAAGATTAAGGCTATTTTAGATGCTCCTATTCCCACAAACATAACTCAAGTAAAATCATTTTTAGGTATGGTTACTTATTACTCAAAATTTTTGCAAGATAGTACAGTGTACAGATGTATTATATCCGTTATACCAATTACTTAAAAAATATAATTTTATATGGAATAAGGGATGTGATATTGCTTTTAAAACTATTAAACAAATGTTAAGTTCAGCGCCAGTACTGACAGATTTTAACCCAAACTATAAAATTAAGTTAGCTTGTGATGCCAGTCCGTATGGCATAGGTGGGGTGTTTCACACATTTTGGCCAATAATGAGAAAAAACTTATCGCTTACACCTCCAGGACATTAAATATGGCTGAACAAAAGTATTCTCAAATAGATAAAAAAGCATTAGCAATTGTTTTTTGTGTTAAAAAATTCCATCAATATTTATATGGGCAAAATTTCATTCTAGTGACCGATCATAAACCTTTGACATATATATTTAATGAAAAAAAGGGACTTCCTCAGATAGCAGTTAATAGAATTCAGAGGTATGCATTATTTTTAGCAGGCTATAATTATAAGATACAATATATTAAATCATGCAATAACCAAAATGCAGATGCATTGTCTAGATTATCTCTTCCATATAATAATCCAAATGAGATAGATACAACAACTAAACATTTTGTAAATGATTATTTTAATGGTATAAATAAAAATTTAATTCAAAATGAAATTGATAAAGATAAAACTTTAAAAAATAAAAAAATATATATTGTCAGAATGGCCTTAATATAGTCTTAGGAATATACCTGAAAATACATAACCATATTATTTACAAAGGAATGAATTGGTGGTGGAACAAGTATTTTTATAGGACCTAGGTTAGTGTGGTACCAAAGCAAATTCAAACATTTTTTTTAAGGAAATTACACAGTACAAATTTTGGAATGGTAAAAATGAAAATGATAGTTAGGAACTACTTTTGGTGGCCACAATTGAATAAGGAAATTGAACAAATGGTTAACTCATGTAATATTTGTATTAAATTTAGAAAAGGTCCACCAAAAACACCTTTACAGGTATGGGAATATCCAAAAGAACCAGGTGAAAGAATCCATTCAGATTTTTTAGAAATAAATAAAAAAATGTTCATTAATGTTATTGATCAATTCTCAAAGTGGCCAGAAGTAATTCATATGAATTCTACGACATCATCAAATACTATTAATATTTTTAGAGAATATTTTTCTAGATATGGAATTTGTAAGGTATTAGTGACAGATAATGGTCCACAATGGACATATCTTGAATTTAAAACATTCATTGATAATAATAATGTAAAACATGTTTTTCCCCTCCTTATCACCCACAAAGTAATGGGGCTGCTGAAAATTTTGTAGGAATTTTTAAGGATAAAATAAAAAAGATGTTGGAAGAAAATACAAATTTGAATCAGGTGGTCTGTAAATTTTTACTTGATTATAGAAACACTATCCATTGCACTACAGGCAAAAGTCCTGCTAAAATGCACATAAATAATAATAAATTTGATTTAATTAAAAAACAGTTTAATAATAATAATAATTTTCAATGTGATGAGTCAACGAGTGTGAAACAGTGTCAAATGAAACAAAAATATTTTTTTAATGGCAATAGAAAAGTTGAGTTTATGAGTAGTGATGGTGTATTGGCAAGAAGTTATGATATGAAAAGTAAATGGGTTAAAGGAAAAATAGAAAAGAAAATAGGAATTTGTTGTTTCGCAAATTCTCTGTTGTTGTTGTTGTAAACACACACAGTATAGTCCCAGTATAAAGAATAATGAAATATGATGCTATTAACAAATTCGTACCTAAATCAAATGTAAGCACACGCTCTTTTCCTAAATGGTATAGTAAAAAACTAATAAAATTAATACATGAAAAAAAATTAAATCATAAATTATATAATCAAACTAATATGGTTATGTACTATTATGAATTCTCAAGACTACGTGCCTTATGTAAGCGTGAAACTAAATCTAATTTTACCTTTTACATGAAAAAAATACAATCCAACTTTACTCATAACCCAAAATCATTCTGGAACTACATAAAAAGTCAAAAAAAAGGAAAATAACATTCCAGGAGAGATGGAATATAATATTACTCGAAAGAATAATGTGCCCGATATAGCGAACCTGTTTAGTGAATTTTTTAGTTTAGTCTACTCAACCACTCAAATTGATATTAATAAATATAGTACCTCGACATCTGATGTGGTTGATATCCCTCATCTACAGCTATCTGTATCAGATATATACTCAGGACTTGAAAACCTAAGCTCTAATCCAAGCCCTGGTCCAGATGGAATTCCTGATATATTATTAAAATCGTGTAAATACGCCATATCTATTCCAATAACTCTAATTTTTAATTGGTCTTTAAGTTTTAGTCAATTTCCATCACTTTGGAAACATAGTTATGTTATTCCTATTTTTAAAGCTGGACCAAAAAATTCAATAGTAAATTATAGACCTATTTCTAAACTCTATTCCCTCCCGAAATTATTTGAAAAGTTGCTTGAACCAACGATATCTCGTTCATTTAAAAATGTATTATCAGTAAACCAACATGGATTTAGATCAGGTTTATCTACCGATACGAATCTCCTCTGTTTCTTTTCCAATATTTTAGATCCTATTGAAGCTGGTCTTCAAGTTGATGTATTATATACCAATATTCAAAAAGTATTCAATTCACAAATTAAATTTAATCGGCATTCCAAGTAATCTTATCAATTGGTTTAAATCATACTTAACAAATCGTTCCCAACAAGTTATGGTAAATGGTCATCTTTCTTCTACAATTTGTGTAACATCAGGTGTACCCCAAGGAGGACATTTATCCCCTTGGCTATTTTTAGTATTTTTATTTCTGCGTCTGTTGCGGCGAGAAATTATATAGAATGCCCAATTAATTATAATCACTACTGCTTAATTATAATTATCATTCATTAATTATAATAAGTATTATGGTCGTCATTAACGCATTACGACCTGTACGTCGTACATAATATAATATTATAAGCTGTTGTTGTTCGTTCGTAGTCGTCCGTTCGTGTATACACGTAAAAACTTTTTTCTTTTTTCTTAGTGTTAAACGTGATATTATTATATTAAATATTTACCCCTTTGTTATTCTTTAACATTTTCCAACATCTGGGGATCGATGCATTCTGCTGCTGGATGCAGAATTTTATAAACTTTAAAATATATATTCTTTGTATATTTTTAAATATTATCATAATAATTAACATACTTTCATTTTTTCAATTATTTCAATAATTCGTGTTTTTTTTTTTTGTTTTCCTAACAACACACATTTCCCAAATTTTTTTAGTTTTATCATTGTTAAAATTTATGTGTATTTGAGAATTTTATATTGTTTGTAATTATTATTTTATTTTTATTTCTGTGATATTGGTAAATTTAGCAGGTAATAGTGCAGCAGCTGGCCAGTTCCTGCCTCCACGATACTGTGAGTTTTTGTTTCTTTTTTATTATATCTTGTAATGTTTATATAATTTTTTTTTGTGCCAAAAGGCAATATTATTTATACATTATTTTTGCAGTTATTTGCCCATTTATTTTGTTTATTATTATTTATTGTATTGTGATTTTTATCTATTTATTTATTTATGTTTATTAATTGATTATAGTATTTGTTATAACTGCATTTAACTGCCTTTCTTTTTTCTTTATTTATATTTAATAATAATAAAATAATCATGTTACTGTCACGTACGCCCTCTTGTTTCCTGTAGGCGAACCCTCAGGCTTCAAGTAAGGTTGTTTGTGTGAGTAGATTCCCTGTCACGTTACCTATTTATTTGTTTATTGATTTTTATTTTGTTTTATTTTATTTTTTACTCATAATTTATTAATACAGTCCACTACAATAATATCGATCCAAAATAATTCGAATCATATAATTTGATTCGAACCGGCCGTTACAGCGTCAAAGAGTTCATAATTAGGTAAAATATCTGTATATCGGGCGGTTGGCCTCTAAGGCTCGCACCTTCAAGATGTTTAATATTTTAGTAGAATAATCGTTATATAATTGGTATGGATATGACCAGCAACAAAACCAATAAATAAAGAAAGAATTATACCAAATGGATTATATTAATGTGCCGCAAAATGGCAGACACACAAGTATAATAGTAATAATACTACACAATATACATATAAAATATACAGAATGTCCCACAGTGATTTGACAAATGAAATAACTCTGGTTCTACACCATATTTTTTTATAATTTTTTTTTTTTAATCATTTTTATACTCTGGCGCTACAATTATAGTACATTCATTTTTATTTTTTAATAAAAAAATTAAAAAAATTAATTTTTATCTATTTAGTAATTTTTAAATTCAAAATAGCCATTTTATAGATTTGTATTTAAGAAAAATTTTGGCATTAAAATTTGTTCTTAAAGTCTTTTCATTTATTTTTAATGATTTTTTGAAGTTAATGAAAATATATTATTTATTCATTATTTAAAATATAAAAGTTTACCGACATTATTTTACTTTTTTTCCCATGATATTCGCATCTACCACAATTCCATAACGTGAGTAATCTATGGTAATACCTAATTGATAATAATTATTGAAAAATAGAAAAGCAATTACGAGTGTGAAGTTAGCTGACAAAGCTAGCTGCCAAAAATTTTATGATAAGAAATGGTGTATGTGTGGTAGCATAGAAATAATTTTAAGGAGTAGAATATAATATAATGTCATCAAAAACAACAAATATATTTTTACGCTAGATAGCAGTACATATAAAATATGAATAGAAATGTATACAAATTATAGAAAAAAATGTTTAATTTAATTAAATATGATTGGTCAACAATACAATTTTCATTATACGTACTATGTGTAGAAAAAATTAATAAAATATTTCTGACTATAAGTGGATAGGTAATAACAAAACCCAATAATATAATAAAACGTCAAAATATCACGATCCGACGTCAGTTTTTATACTTTTTTCACCAAGTTCCGAAAAGTGGCGCCGCACATAACATATATCGTTGGAAAGCCAAGAAAATTTCCGATTCGCCTATATTTATTCCATAATAAACCGAATTTTTCCCTAGGAGCACGAAATTTTCGAAAACCGATTTTATGATAGAAAATACATTAAAAAGTTCACGACCGGGCGT
>JAIUCT010005621.1:382-14494 GCA_021307375.1 Tetraneura akinire | reverse complement strand
ATGATAACGACAAACGTAGTTTGGTCTCCTTATTCTAGTCTTCATGATTACAATATTCTAAATAAGATTTTTTACTTTTTCCTCTCCATCTGGTTCCATTGCCGAAAGAATCACTTTCAGGGGCTTACCTCAAGGTAGTTGTCTGAGTCATATCCTTTTTAACATTTACATTTCTGCCATTTCTTATTCGTTAGTCTCTGATAATATTCATTCACTTTTTTATGCCAATGACATTGTAATCATTAATTCTCACAAGTTCCTTAATGAATCCACAAACCTCTTGAATCAGGATCTCTCTTCTTTAACCTCTAATCTACAACTATCTTTCTTTGTCTCTGCCCCTGAAAAAAGTAAATTCCTGGTTTTCACCAGAAAACATCTTCAATCTTCCCCTCGTATTATCCTTAACAATCAGTTTCTTCAAATGTCATCTTCGGTCACTTATTTGGGTCTGAGATTGGATCCAAAATTAAGGTGCATTCCTCATTTTCGATATATTTCAGGGTTCATTTCTCGTTGGTCTAACTTTCTCCGCTCTGCTTCTGGCTCCAATTGGAGTTCTCATCCTGCTTCTCTACTTTTGATTTTTAATTCAGTTTAAAGTCCAAAGTAGATTATGGTGCATTTCTCTTTACTTCTGCTTCCACAATCCATCGCAAAAAAATTAATGCTCTCCTTTGCTCCTGTCTTCACTCTATCATCGGAGCTTTACGTTCTACACCTTAAGCAAGTCTTGAAGTTGAATGTTCATGTCCTCCGATTGAAATAAAATGCCGCCGTTTAGCTATAAAATTTCTGCTTAAAAATTTGTTTTGTCCTAATTCTCAACTCTATCATACCTTTACAAATATTAAAATATAAGACGTCATGGAGATTCGTTTCCAAAACTCTTCCAATTCTTGCTTCCATGTCCTCCTTATTATCACCATGGTTTCAGTCTATACTTCGTCCTAAAAATCGGCTGCAACTGTATGATACGTCTTACCAGGCTCTATCTCTCTTGCCTGATGTTACTATTTCTCACAATTTTCTTGGATACCCTCCTAGTGATCTCTCTCGCCTTCCAATTATGTTATTATGTATTTAGTAATTTTATATCTCTGTATTTTCCTAGTTCGATAATTGCCTTTACGGACGGCTCTGTTTCTCCAGGCTCTGCTGGGTTCTCTTTTTTTATCCCAAAACTTAACATTTTTTTTTCCGATAAGATTCATCCATATTCTTCATCTTTCACAACTGAATGTTATGCTATTATTAGTGTACTACAGTTCTTCTTGTCTGTAGATCAATCAAGCTTTGTTATTGCTTCAGACTCTCAGTCTTGTCTTATTGCTCTATCGTCACCCCATTTAATTGACGCTAAAACATCTCCCCTTATCCTTATTATAAAATCACTTTTTCATGATCTCCTTCGTAATAACAAATCCGTCCAGGTTCTCTGGATTCCCAGTCATGTGGGAATTAAGAGGTAACGAGTCTGCTGATCGTCTAGCCTATTCTACCAAATCTTATATTTCATTTTCATCTTTTAAACTCCCTCATTCCGATCTTTTGCCTATCTTTCACAAACTGTTTTGGAAAGCCTGGCAATCAAAATGGTCCTCCCCCTTCCATCAAATTATGCCTCTTGGCATAGAAGCATTGCTCCTTCTATTCTACGCAGTCCTTGGTTTTGTAACTTAGATATTCCCAGATCTCTCATTGTCTCTTTCTCTCGTTTACGTTTCGGTCATAACTTGCTTCCTAAACACTATTTTCTCCTTAACCTTAATTCTTCTCCTTACTGTACACTCCATGATGAGGAAGTGGTCTGTGACCTTCCGCATTTATTGACACTATTTTTTAATTTATATTTTTTCGCTTGGTTATTCTCCTGATATTCATCATCTTCTTAATTCACGTTCTCCTTTTATCATTACTGCTATTATTTCTTTCATTTTAAAATGTAGCTTCTTAATTTAAATTATATTTGTCAGCCTATTAATATTATCATTAATTTATTGTTTTTGTTGTTTATTTATTTCTTATTTTTATGTATTTGATTTTAGTTATATTTGTTTATTCTGTTTTTACGCTTTAACTGTCGTGCAAATAATGTTGTGAAAATAAAAGCACTTAATATTAAAAAAAAAAAATAATAATACGAGTACATATTTTAACCGTGAGTATATCTATCCGCACGACGTTAGAGAAGTTGTTTTCAACCTTTTTTGGGATATATATATTTCTTCTTTCTATCTGAGTTCATTGAGAATATACGCAGTATACCCATGTTTTTTTTAAAAAAAGCTTGAGAGTTATACTGCGTATATGTATAAGTATACCCCATGACAAAATAATTTTTATTTTATTTATTTTGTCATGGTAAACCCTATGGGAACATCACTGGTGATACCACCATTGATTATAATCAATTATCCTACTACTGCGCTGCGTATGTGATTTCATGAGGTTTTGTAATTTTTTTAAAAAAAAATATCTCGAGAGAAAGAATCTAAGTGTTGAAGATTTTATTAATATTTATCGCAGCGAATATTGTCTGTGGGAAATAAAATTTAAATAATATCATGATAGTTGCAAGCGCCCTAATGGCTAATAATGCTAATATGCTATTCCATGTAAGCAGATCATTATTTTTAGTCGAAAATACGTTTCATACAAACTATAGTAAAGACACACCATTGTAAAACCAATACGTTTTTCGCTTCCCTCAGAAAATTGTATAATATCTTAATAAATAAATAAAAACCCAAGTCTACAAGAATTTACTTTATTATTTTAGTAAATACGTATTTCGACAACGATGTTATCATCTTCAGTACTAAACACAGACTGATCGATCATAGCTCTAGCTACATGCGCTTAAATACTAGTGGTCTTGCACTTGTAAGTCATGAGTTGTATGACTTATTCATGCGCGTCGAATATTATAATAATTTTATATAATATAATTTCTTGTTTCTTAGTTACTTGTTTTTTTAATTTTATTGAAGTTATGTTGTGGTTTGTTTCTAATATTTCTTAAATGTTCTTTAAATCTGATTCCTATATTTCTGCTGGTTTGACCTATGTAACATTTGCCACCAGTGGCGTATTTTGAACAAAGTTCTGGGGGGGGGGGTCCAAAATTTTCCCCCTATATAATCAATATATTATAAATTTACTAAATAAGAATAACAAAATTAATATAAATATAATATAATAAAGACGAGCTGATACTACTGCCACAGGGATATAGGTGTGCAAATCATAATGCTTAATTTTTAATTAAAATTTGAAAACAATGATAAACCATTGTATTCGAAAAAACGATTCTGAGCGAAGTTCAGTCAAATAATGTAGGTATTGATTAATATATTGCCGTTTTTTCATCGTTTTTTCTAAAACAAAGTCAAATTTGAATAATTCGAAAAATGACTTAAATAAAGTACCAAAAACATCCACTTTCCAATCACATGCATATGCTATTCGTAAAAATCGGAGCATTATTTCGGGTAGTAAAAGTGTCTTCAGACATAAAAATAAAAAAATTTTAAATATCAAATTTAAACAGCTATAAAAAAAAATGAGACTATAGATATTTTTCTAATATTTTGATATGATATTAAGTAATATGTAAATATACTTCAGTAAAGTTTTCAGACCTAATACCTAAATGCTACTAAAAATTGCCATGTTATCAAACATTATATACAAAAAAAACGAGAATTTTACGAAATATTAAAAGTCCTATATTTTGTATAACAATTAACGTAATGATTCCAAAATTTTACCACATATATATAATACTTTTAGATTATACTTATAAGAATATCCAATTATATTTTCAAGTTACTAACTTCAAAACTGACTGAGTTATCGTCAAATATTTAAATGGAATTCGTCGAAATTTCAGTTTCGTCGTTTTTTCTACTGCTTAGGGTCAATTTTGAGAAATTTGAAAAACGACTAAATAAAGTACCAAATACATCCACTTTCCAACTGGAAACATATGCTATTCGCTTCGCTCAGAATCTAAAATAAGGAAAATTACAGTGGTTCTGGGGGGGGTCCAGTATCCTTAGACCCCCCCCGTAAATACGCCACTGTTTGCCACAATCTGTACATTGTATATTATATATGCCTGATTTATCGTTATCTTCTGTCTTATCTTTTATGGTTCCTAAGAGACTTTTTAAATTATTGTTTTTTGAAGAAACTATGTCTACGTTGTATTTTTTGAAAATTTTGGTTATTTTATTCAAAATTATAAGTACTAACGTTAATGGTGTTCTTTTGTTGTTTGAAACTTCTCCTAGTAAAGTACTTGTCATTCTTATTTTTCTAGTACGTTTGTGTTTCGTAACTAATTTTGAAATTGTTTCTTGTTTATACCCATTGAATTCAGCTATTTCTTTTATTAAATTTAACTCAAATTTATATTCTTCTTTGTCCATGGGAATATTAATTAGCCTAAATATCATACTATTCCATGAAGCCATTTTATGTTGCCAGCTATGGTTTGAGTTTATTTGAATGTATATAAATGTGTGTGTTTTCTTTCTTTATATTCCGAATTTTATTCTGACCCCTCTTCTTTTAATATTTAGATCTAAGAATGGTAAGTTTCTTTCGATTTCATTTTCATATGTGAAATTTATTGATTGATATTGAGAATTTAGTTTTTGAAGAAAATTGTTTATATCGAAATTTTTATTGATGATGGCGAAAATATCATCTACATACCTAATCCATATTTTTGGGAAATTTAATTGGTTTTTTAAATTTATTTCGAACCTACTCATGAAGACTTCCGCTAAGAATGGCGATAGTGGGTTCCCCATAGCTGTTCCATTTGTCTGCTCAAAAAATTTGTTATTAAATTGAAAGAAGTTTTACGAGTAGTTCATACACAGTTTTATTCATTAATTTTAATTTTTTCAATGTTCAATTCTTCTAGCCATTCCTTTAGAAAAGTGTTTTTTGTTTTTACTGGAATACTTGGAAATAAAGCTACCACATCAAATGAAATTAACCTATCGTTTTCACTTATTTTTATATTTGTTAATTTGTTGGAAAATTCTATGTTATTTTTTACTGATAGGCTGTCGAATTTTTTGAAACTTGAAACAATTTTACTAAATATTGTGCTAACTTATATGTTGGTGCATTTATATTTGAAACTATTGGTCTCATGTTTTCACCGGGTTTGTGAATTTTTGGAAGGCCATATAATTTTGGTAATTGAAAGTTCTGGACTTTAACTATAAATCTACTTTTTTCTTCGATAATGGTTTTTGAATTATTGATTGTAGCTTCTCTAGTCATTTTACTCAGAGGATTTTTCTTTAACTCATTATAGGGTCCAGTTTCTAGCAAATTTCCATTCTTTTATAATAATCGGATTTATTTAGAATAACTATGGAATTTTTCTTATCTGATTTTAAGTAGAAACAGTCTTTTTTTCTTTAAGCTTTGTATGTGTTTGCTTAAATTAATTTTATTATGCATTATTTCCAGGGCCGTATTTAGGGGAGTGCAACGGGTACAATTGTACCGGGCGACCAATTTTTAGAGGCGGCTATAGTATATAAATACTCCAACATATCTCCTAAAATACGCCTATTCTTGAAACAGTAGTATATGAAGAATCGTACATTTTCTTAGAAAATGATTATTCATATACGAACGCCGTTCTACTGTTTTAAGAATATGCCCATGGGACTGATATTGGTTTAAGTGTTAAAACAAATTATTATTAAAATTTGTAATTATTAAATTTGTAATTATTAAATTTGTAATTTATAATTATTATATAATTAAATTTAAGATTTTACTATATAGGTACAATATAAATAGAAATTATACTTAAGTACTTGTCGGGAACCTGGAAGACTAATTGGTCAATAAGATATAAAAATATTAAGTTTTCAATGTTTTCATTATGTAACTACTAACTAGGCATCCTTCCATTTATTTTGAGCAATTTCGACCACTGCGGCACTGCCAAAGAGATAAAATTAAATTTTCTATTGAATGTGTACGGAGTACGGTATTATTAAACCATTTTTAGTCAAAAGAATATTTAAAAACAAAAATTACACAACTATATTACCTATATCCTATATGGCTATACCTATAAAATGTTAAACATTAAAGGCACGTAACAAAATTTTATAAATTCGTATAAATATCATATTTTTTCAATTTCCCCAAACGTCCCCACTTCCCAATATTGCAAATTTCATTAAACATTATTGAAAACAAAATTACAATTTTGGAAAATATTCTATACATTAGAGTTTAGAGATTGGACTAAAAATTAAAAACTAAATATCCAATACAATTTTCAAGTTTCTTCTCATTTTTATTTTCGTTGTTATTATAAAAGATAAAACAATTAGGTAAAATCAAATTTGTCAAAATTATAGTTTTTGCGATTTTTACCGTTATCCCGTCATTTGTTTTAAATTGTAATTTTCCTTTTTTTCAAACGAAAATTAGTAGTAACTCTAAAATGATTTAAATAAGTAGAACTATACTCCATTTGGCATTTTTAGTAATTGGTAAATTAATGCAACCACAGACATTTAAAACGCGCATAAAAAAAAAGATTTGTTTTTTTTTATATGTCTGATAATCCAACAAAAAAAGTATCTTCTTCAGTTTTTCCATAAAGACACCATACCAAAATACACTCAGGCACTTGGTACTTGGAAGTCTGGTGCAAGAAATGTCTTTTTTATAAAATGCTTAAACCAGGTTACATAGGCATTATCACGATAATTATTGATAAAATAAATTACAACTTACAAGACTGATAACCATTGGCGCACCCTGATGTCAATTTTTATTTTTAATTCTATTTCTTAGTTCTTCTGAAAGCCCTTATTTTAACGTCTTATTCTTCTTTTTTTCTAAATAAAAAACAATTTACATGTAATTAATTAAAAAATATATATTAAAATTTATTTCATTTGAGCCATGTAATTAATACAATGGGCTGTGTTTACAGCAACAAAAAAATTATATCACCTTCTGCATTCAAAGTAAAAAAAATTAATAATTTAAATTTGATCTTTATAATTTATATTATACAATAATAATTTCATTTCCCATAAATTATATATGTTCATAATACATTTTGCAGGTTACAAATATAGATGAGAGTGGAAATGAAAAATATCATGGCCAAATGGAAATCACGACGTACAATTTAGTATTGCATAAAAGTGGAGAACCACCTATTATATGGCCACTGAGTACGGTCCGAAGATATGGTTATGAAGATTCTATGTTTTGCTTTGAAGCTGGCCGATCATCTCCTTATGGTCAAGGAATATTTGCCTTTAGAAGTAAAGATGCTGAACACATTTTTAATTCCGTCAAAGTAAAATTACAGGTATTTATTAAAATTTTATGTATAATTTAGATAATTTTGCAAATAAATTAAAAACTGAAAATTAATTTAAAATATGTTATTTTTTTTTATACTAATTTTGAATTTATATTTATTATATTATACCTACTATAATAAATATAAAGTTAAATGTGAAAATAAAAAAATTATTTTCTTAATTAAAAAAAAAAAAAAAAAAATAATTAATATGTCTTATCTATATATTCCAATTAGGTACTTAACCAAAAAATATATTTTTAGAATGATAATGGAACAAATATGGCTAAAGATATGTCTTCAGAATTGCGTAATTATTCTGGTCAATCATATACTAGTACACATACAATAGAAAAAGTCTATGATGAAGTCAGTTTCAATGGATTACGATACAGTAGTGAATAAAATAATAATACCCAACCTCCAGATCTAATGCTAGATCCAGACATTGTATTTTTACCACGTACTTCTTATACAAATATGCTTAATAACAATGAAGAAGATGATGGTGATTTATTTAATGATCCATTTGAGTTACTTAAAGACATCCCTACATATACAGAAGTAGAAATATCTATTTGTACCCCTTAAAGAATAAGTGAATTATTGCCAACTTCTCCCACAGATATACCTGGTTATACAGCAATTGATTTTAATCGAACAATGCATTTAAGCCAGAAAATGCTTAAAGATAGTGAAGATACAACTGATATGGGAATGAGAAAAACTAGACACGATTCTACAATGAGTAATCCTTAATATAATAAAAATTTAATGCAATTTGATTGTTTGGGAATTACTAACATTTAATATTATATATCAGGATATTATGTTCTTCATTTGTTTATTTATTATATATAATTTATATTACCCTCTTCAATTATTTTTTTTTATATTGCTCAATATTATTTTTATCTCAATTTTTGTTTGTTTTTGATTATATATAAATTAATTTAAAAATTTTAGAAGAAAATTAGTTTTAAAACAATAAAACTGTAAAAAACTTGCTCAAGTTGTGCTCGTTTTTTTTTTTATGTATTATCATTTACTTTATATGTGCAATAGGTAATAAATAGTTAACCAATATTTTTAAATCTTAGATCATATTATATTAGTTTTTAAGTTAATTTATATTATATATGCCAAAGATTTGTTTTCAAAACATAGTTTTATAAATGATTATTTAACAAATTCAACATATACCAAAAATGTTTGTGATAAATTATTAGTGTTAGGTATCTAAAATCTATTAATTGTAATAAATTTGCCAAATAATGTACAACTAATATTTAGAATAGATTTATTTTAGCATTTAATTATTTATTTTTTAGTCATACACATATTATATTATGTTCCTTAAAATTTTTATAATTCTAATAATTTAATTAATAAGTTTATCCTTCATAAAATGTAACACAAAATTAAAGTATATAAAAAATAAAATATGGTAATAACATTAAACATTATATATATATTGTTGAAATTGAGCAAGAAAATTTTGCTGACCTTAAATATTAAAAATTATAATTTGACTCCTATGTTTAAGTTTTTGAATACATACATACATACATATATATATATAAATATATAAAACTAGTTTACCTTTAACATTAATATACCAATAGTTAAACCACAGATAACATTAAATTAAAAATTAAATAAAATTAAATTAAAAAAATAAAAACACACTACCGGTTATATAGTTAATATTTTTTATTGCAAGATTGTCAATATAGTAAACAATTCCGTTAGGTATTATTAATGAGCTTTAATATACATTACAGTATCGCACAATAAAATATTAAAAAACAATATATAATATAGTAATAAATAAAATAAAAATGTTAAAAACATACCTATGTGTAACTTGGAATGGAGAAATATTATAACCCCAATTAATAAATACTGTCATATAATTTATACAAACATTAGAATAATTATTTAAATTAATTAAAATATACAATGGTCAATTTACATAGGTAATAAATAAATACAATAAATTTACAAGTATGTTAAAATTATAACTATAATTTAATTTTACCAATATAGGTACGTTACGGTCACTCAACAGTTATGAAATCAAAACTGTATATAAATAATTTAATTTATAAATGTTATTTTTAATTTTTATGTATAATGACAATATTTGTATAATGTACCTATGCCGTCCGAGTTTACTTCACAAGTTCACAATGTTCACTTTTCACTATTTACTATTTAAATTAAAAATTAGGATGAATTACGAAATCCGAAGTATTGAACATTGAACTGAATAACTTACTACTTAGTACTTACCTACTGTATATTGCATAATAAATTAATAAATTAAAAAAATACTGTAAATTTAATTCCGTTATCCGTTATCTCCATACATTTTCCAAAAGTATTATTTTAACTTTTAAGGTTAATACTTAATTTCCAGATTGCCTAATAAAACAATTGATATAAACAGTAAATACTGAACTTCAACTATCGATTGCATCCAAATCTAACTAATAACTATAGTACTATAATATACGTATACTATACGCCATGCGGAATACTGTATACCTATCTAGCATGACAAAATAGATAGGTATGATGGCAATAATCCCGAACTTATGATTTCGGCGCACCACGCCTACTGTAGTTCGCCTCTTATGATTGGTCATGCTATTTTACCGCCAAATTATAAATATTAATTTTTATAATAGCACGTTGCACGTATTACCTAGCCTCATTACCTCAAGCACTATTAATCTAATTAATTTTGTATAATTTCATTGAGTTTTATTGTTAAATCATTTATTATTACGATGCCTGTTTGTAGTTTTGCGAATTGTTTGACAGGCAGTAAAAGCAAACATATTGTACAAATTAATAATAATCGACCAATATTAGGTTAAATAATTTAAATTATGTTTTACTATATGACAAAAAACCTCCAAAAAATAAAAAACTCACAAAGTTCATAAAATAATATTAAGCAACATCAGATTCTGTTGCATTAAAATAAAATAAACATAATAAATTAAAATCATTAATTATAATAAAAAAATAATATTTAAGTATGTTAATTATAATTTAAACTTTAAAAATTGTCAAATACGCACGTAAATCACGTTGTTTAATAAAATCCAGAGACAGAATCATAGAAAAATAGAATATTGAAATATTCGATATACAATAATATACTTATTACATATACATATTAATGTATAATATAACATAATATAATTCATATGATAAGATTATGAACCAATGAAAAGTGGCGAACTACGCTGTAGGCAAGGCAGGTAGGAGGGTGTGCGCCAGATTAAAGTTGCCATCATACCTATCTATTTTGTCATGCTATCTAGCAACAATATACCTAAATCACGATTTTATAATATAATCATGGTTCAAGACATACGAATAAAAAATGAATTTGAATAATATTTTAATTTATTAATTACTATACTATTTATAGTCGGGGGCTAGTAATACTATACTATTTTAATTATAATATTAATTTATAACTTATTAAAGTTCAAGTCTGGACTTTATTCGAATAATCGAAAAAAATATTCAGTCATTATCATAAAAAAAAAAACACATGTGATAAACACGTTTATTTAGTGCTACCCATAGATAATATATCTTTATGGGAGTGGTCAAATTCTCCCAATTATTTCTTCTCCCAAATTATCATTCTCCCAATTTTGGGAGAAATATCCTTGGAAGAATAAATTTTGGATATCAGTTTAATTGGGAGAATTGTAATTTGGAAACAAAAGTTTTCGATTAATTATTTTAAAAATGAATGTCCCAATACTTTAAACTCACAAAATATTTGTCTGTAATTACAACAATCTTTAAACGCTAAATACAATAATTTATAATTATGTAACATACTACCATGGTCACCTTCAATCTCAATATGTATAGCCAATAGAGATAGAAAATAGACTATAGATAAAGGAAATATTATATTATATTAATTAACTAGCTGTCCTTGGATACAGGTTCGCGTGAAAAGCTTTACCACCATAGCTGCCAGTGGAATACTGGTGAGGGTGAAAAGCTTTACCACCACCATAGCTTTTCCGCTACCATAGTGTTCGGGTACATACTACATTGAGTCCGGCGGAAGTAGATCTTTATCGGATATAATGATTAAAGTATTTTATCCGCCTCCGGCGGATTGAAGGGCGTTCGCAATCTAGTGGTCCTATTTACACTCTCTTCGGGTGAACAGTCTTTGACCGATCACGGTAGTCCTACCACGCGGAGTACGCCTTCGGCGCACTCACTTACCCCGGTCGGGTTTCAGTGGGATACAAGTACGTGTGAAATGTTTTACCACCACCATAGCTGCAAGTGTAATACCGGTACCGCTTGTACTATATTTTTTAACTGTAACAACGTATGCGTTCGAACAATTATCGTTTATAATATAAGCCAACGATCACGATTTGTATATAAATCATACGTATAATTTTACAGAGTCGAGAATCGATACGTAGAAATATAATCGGTGACATATCGATATAGTGTATAACAATTAATATAAGTATTTAGATACGGTCAAAAAAAAAACGGAGTATATAATATCAAAGGTATAATAAACGATTAAACATGTTAAATTAAAATATAAGTATTTTAATGTAAAAAAAAAATAATAACTCGTAATAATATATATTATTATTTATTACGGTCGAAATCGGGCGGCGATAATATAATTCCGTCGGTAATACGGTCGCGTAACGGGCATACGCGGACGGTTCGGACATCGGACGACCGGCGTTTAATGCGCACGCACGAATATGAGTGCGCCGGAAGATTAACGAAAAAAAAAATTAATGCAAAAAACCGAACGCGCTCCGCCGCCGACGGATCGGGACTCGAACCCGGTCAGGTCGGGTAACCGAGCCGGGTGCGGCGGCCGTGTTAACCGCCGTAAGAAAACCTACCTAACCGGTCCCTAAACTAACGCCTAATTCCTACCTATCGAGTGCGCCACGGTGGCTGCTTGAATAATCGTCGAAAATCGGTATATTTAAAGTGTTTCGCGATATCGAAAAATTCTCGAATTGCGGCGAAATATCGGGCGTAACGGTCGGAAACCCGACTATGAAGGGTCAGGGTACCGTTTTCGACGTTTATCGAATGAAAAATAAGCGAAAAATAGCGATCGGGCCGCGAAAAACGACTCCGTTACGGTACCTACGGCGAACGACGGCGGCGCGAAATGTACGAACGGAAAAAAATTAATTTGGACCGAGACCTTCGGGAAAAGGGTATTAACGAATTTTAAACGCGAAAATACTACCGTCTCATAGGGATAAAGGGATAAAAAAGACGGGTGAAAACGTATAATATCACGTCGAATATTATTACGGCGCGAAATTTTTGATCGGTAGCGAGAGAGAGGTGGGCGTTTATGGGTTTTCGGGAGCGGCGAGCGCAAGGTAGGCTCGTCGGTCGGATGACGGACGGCCCGTTATCACGAATAGAAAGAAACCCCGCCATGGAAAAACTAAGGGAACAGTTAAAAAAGGCGATTTAAAAAAAGGTTTCTGGTAAAAAATTACGAAACCGATTTTAATAGAAGGAAAATTAAAAGTTGACCGCGAAATGTGCTATTTTCGAAGACGTACGACTCGCCCGAGAATTTATATAATAAAAATAAGGAAAAAAAGGTTTGGAAGAAAAGACACTGATAACTTTTATTTTATAATAGTAGACTAGGTGCTTGATACTCCTGCCGCAACCAAAGCTTTACACCAACATAGTTCTGCCAGTGGAATACTGGTGTGGGCGAAAAGCTTTACCACCACAATAGCTTTTCCGCTACCATAGTGTTCCGGTGGAGAAGTTTGGGTACATAACGATTAAAGTATTTTATCCGCCTCCGGCGTATTGAAGGGCGTTCGCAATCTAGTGGTCCTATTTACACTCTTTTCGGGTGAACAGTCTTTGACCGATCACGGTAGTCCCCCCACGCGGAGTACGCCTTCGGCGCACTCACTTACCCCAGTCGGGTTCCAGTGGGATACAGGTTAAGATAGGTCACTAACCCTTGTCAGATTCCAGTAGGATGCAGGTGCGTGTGAAAAGCTTTACCACCACCATAGCTGCCAGTGAAATACCGGAAGCGCCAGTCCTATATTTTTTAACCGTAACGACGTATGCGTTCGAACAATTATTGTTTATAATATAATCTAACGACCACGATTTGTATATAAATCATACGTATAATTTTACAGAGTCAATAATCGATACGTAGAAATATAATGGGAGACATATCGATATAGTGTATAAGAATTATAAGTATTTAGATAATGTCAAAAAAAAAACGGAGTATATAATATTAAGGGTATAATAAACGATAAATATATTAAATCAAAATATAAGTATTTTCGATGTAAAAAAAAATCATAACACGTAAATTATATATTATTATTTATTACGGTCGAAATCGGGCGGCTATAATATAATTCCGTCGGTAATACGGTCGCGTAACGGGCATACGCGGACGTTCGGACGCCCGGCGTTCAATGCGCACGCGCGTATAGGAGAGCGCCAGATGATTAACGAAAAAAAAAATAAATGCAAAAAACCGAATGCGCTCCGCCGCCGACGGATCGGGATTGGAACCCGGTTAAGGTTAGGTAATTTAACCGGGGCGGCGGCCGAGCTAACCGCCGTAAGGAAACCTGCCTAACCGGTCCCTAACCTAACGCCTAATTCCTACCTATCGAGTGCGCCACGGTGGC
>JAIUCT010005599.1:0-12071 GCA_021307375.1 Tetraneura akinire | reverse complement strand
TTTCAAACCATAAAGGAAGTATAAAAATAATAAGATTTTTATAAAAAAATTATTAATATTTATAATAACACAAACCTTCATCAAAACGTCATTCACAGCAGAAATTATTTTAGTCCTTAATTTGGAAGTAGTAAATTGTAGAATTTCATTGCCAATTCGTAATTCTAATATTTTGCTAAAAAATAATTAATAAAATTGTATGGATGCAATGAATAAATTATGCAATTAAACATACAGAAATTTTTATAATTGATATACCATATAAAGGCCGTAGCCAGCACAAAAGTTTAGGAGAAATTTGATTATAGATATTTATTTTAAACTCAAATAATTAAAACACCTACATAATTTTAAAGGGTGAATGGTGAACTCTAACACACCTAATTACAGCTATCAGTCTTGGGTTACTTATAAAAGTAATAAAATTACTTTTTTAGTTACTTAAGTAAATATGTAATTCAGTTACTCTACTTTTCACTGAAAAAAGGAACTTAATTACTTTTTAGTTACAAAAAAAGAAAAATTATTTGTGCAAAGTGCAATATGTATTGTTTATAAATCATTATAAATAAATGACACATATTTACACGTACACATACATTCTATACTTTATATTGAATTAATAATAACTCAATATCTTGTAAAAAATCTATTGAATTTATAAAAATAATCTTCACAATTTCAAATTTGTAATATAAAATATAAACTGATATATTTACAATATCAATTGAATACTATAATATATAGTAATAAATATAAATCTATAATTGTATTTAAAATTTTTAATATTTTCATCGAATTTCATTTTAAACCCAATTCTAGAATACCTTATATAAATGAACCATAAATAGTAATAAATCTACTTCTCCTCTTTAAGTATTTATTTTTCTATTAATTAAGTATAATTTAATTATTTACTATTCTAATATAATATAACTTATATTTTGGGTTTGTCTCATACATACGAGGTGTGATCAAAAAATACCCAGACTGTGTTAATAATATTTATACCAATTAAGATAACGAAACCCCGATAATGTCATTCGATAAAATAACTTCTACCAAGAATTTGAGTGTTGGTTTTAAATCAATAACAATATTTATTTTTATTTTATGGCATTTTTACGATACCATGTTTCAGTCGTGCGGCGAATTTCGTAATGGAAGCAATAGAAGAACAATGTGTGTGTGTAAAATTTTGTTTTAAATTAGAAAAAAGTTCTAGTGAAACTTTTGAACTTTTGCAGCAAGCTTTTGGAGATGATGTTCTGTGTCGGACAACATGTTTTGAGTAGTTTTAATGGTTTAAGGTAGAACATCCGTTAAGGATAACGAATGACCTGGTAGGCCGCCGACCAGTAAAACAAATGAAACTGTTGCACGTGTTCGTGAAATTATTCGAAATAATTGTCGATTAACTATCAGAGAAGTTGCAGAAGACGTCGGAATATCTTATGGTTCTTGCCAAGAAATATTAACCAAAGAATTGGGCATGAGCCGAATCGCAGCCAAATTTGTTCCTCATCTCTTAACTGATGAACAAAAACAAAACCAGAAGACCATCTCTCATGAACTTTTTGAAAGAACAGAAACAGACCTAGACTTAAATATAACAGGTGATGAAACTTGGATTTACGGGTATGATGTTGAAACCAAGAGTCAATCATCACAGTGGAAGTCAGCAAATTCTCCTAGACCAAAAAAAGCAAGACATGTGAGATCAAATGTGAAAGCCATGTTAATCACATTTTTTGATTTTCGTGGTATGATTCATCGTGAATGGATGCCTCAAGGACAAACTGTAAATCAGCATTTTTATTTAGAAGTTGTGAAAAGATTACGTGAAAATGTTAGGAAAATGTTAGGAAAAAAAGGCCAGAAAGTTGGTAAAGTGGTTCTTGGATGTTGCATCACGATAACACCCCAGCTCACAGCTCATTCGTCAGTTCTTAGCGAAAAATCAGACTCCAGTAGTTCCACAACCACCATACTCACCCAACCTGGCCCCGTGCGACTTTTTTTTATTTCTGAAGTTAAAATCTACGCTCAAATGATGTCATTTTCAAACAATTATGACATTAAATAAAATACGGAAATCGATCTTAAGGACATTCCAATTAGTGCCTACCAGGAATGTTTTTAAAAGTGGAAAAAAGATGGCAGCGATGTATTACTTCCCAGGGTGATTATTTTGAAGGTGATAATGTTTATTTAGAATAATATTGTGTTAATAAAATTTTATTTGAAAAATCCGGGTATTTTTTGATCACATCTCTCGTACATACATTTAAAAATTAAATGAATAAGTAACTTTTTATTCTAATAGTATTAGAAATTAATAAATGTAAATTAATACATAGTAGTTAATTAATAAACTTTTTAATATTTAGATACTACCTATATTAAAATACATATAATTATAAATATTAAATTATGTATTACTTTGTAGAATTTGTCTCTTTGCGGTTGCTTAAATAGTTGTAATTAAGTCCTTCAACCACATATTGATGAAATTTTTTTGAATTACTGTTATCAACATTTTTTATATTGGTAGAGTCTGCTTTGCAACTTATATCTGTATTACTTGAATATTTTGTAAGAGGTTGACTTGACTCTTGAGGAACTTTATTATTTGAACTAGATGTTGGAAGGCTAGATGAATTTGCATTAATATTAGTCAAGTTTGAAAGGGAATTTTTTTTCATTTTATCATTTTCAGTATGGTTTAATTTAGAATCAACTGTTTTTTCTTTATGACTTTTGGACGATTTAGCAATTAAAATACTTTGCATTTTTGTTGGTCTAAAACACATAAAATAACAATATAATATATATATATATATATATGGGTATACCTACATCACGAACTACGATGTACAGAACGGGACACGAGATTTTTATTATGTCTACAAAATAATATAGTGAGCGGAGTACAACCCCCTTTGGCTATTATCAACACTAACACCATCTATTAGAGATATTTAATATATATAGTATATACACAAATAACATTAATTAAGTTTAGTGTTATCTGTGGTATATACATTTAATAATGTTATAAAAATATGTATAATACTATAATAATTAATGGCCACATATTCACTATAATTCACGTATATAACAGAAAATCAAAATCAAATCAATGTTATTCTTATTACTTATTTAATATTTATTATTTACTATTTAGTAGTTTAAATCATGGAGTCCATGGTGAGGGCAAAATGGGATACTTGCGCTTTCTTGAAAATAAAATATACTTATAATTTTAATAAATTTCAACTAAATATACCTAAGTATAAAAATTGAAACACGATTGTTAATGTATTGACAAATTTTAAAAAAAAATTTCAACTATTTTTGTTATTATAAAGATACACATTATATTATAATGAACGAAGCTACATTTGAGCATTTTTTTTTGCCCCCTCTTGAAATTTCATCTATGAGCGCCCATGGTTTAAATGACAATAATTTAAGAAATATGTTGTTGATTGTTTGAGTTTATATTAATTAAAATATAATAAAATTACAAATAGATATAATGTACAATGTATTATATAATGGAAACATGTTTTATGTTTAATGTTGTTGCCGCTAGAAGAGCTAATGTTGATAATGGAATACACTGACCTCCACCCACTCAATATCATTTTTTGGACACCCACTCCACACCCTCCTCCCATCTTCGCGTGTCCCTTCCTGTATATCTTAGTTCGTGACCTACATATAAATTAAATATTACATATTAGAAATTTGATTTGAAGAACTTCTTTTGCAATTATTTTGAATATCCTTAGTGTCAGAATTGTTTTGATTCTAGAAAACAAATTATAGTAGAAAACATAATTAAATTTGAAATAACAAATAAAGAAGATAATATAAAAATTGAAATATTTACTGTTGTAGAAAGTTTTTCAGAAGATACTGGTACAACTGAAACTAATAAAAATACCAAAGAAAAATTATAAATTGTAATAAATAATTTAAAAAATTAATCTAATTAAACTATTATCTAATTATTCCTAATGTTTTTATTCAATATATATAATTATTTACATGATTACATTCACTATATTTTATAAACTTGATGCCGTAATCTAATATTTTATGAAAATAATGCACACATATACTTATTATTGGGAAAAGTTGCTGGTTTGACTGAATTGCTCTTAATCATCATTAAGGAGATTCAAAGCATTGATTTTCTTTCTTTGTCTAACACACATAAAAAATAGGGATTTAGAAGTTTTCTACTTCCAACATTACGATCGATCTAGTTGTGCAATAAGGGATCTGAAAATGGATTTGAATTCGTTAGAAAGCCCACTTTTTTCATTTATTTGTCCTAAATTTTTCAAAAATTAAATATTTATAAATTTTTAAAAAATTTTAAATAAAATTTGTTTTAACAATAAGAAAATTTCAAAAAAGTTGAAAAGTCAATCTAAAGTAGACTTTCTAACGAATTCAAATCAGTTTTCAGATCCCTTATCACATAACTAGATCGATCGTAACGTTGGAAGTAAAAAACGTTTAAATCCCTATCTTTTATTTGTGTTAGACAGAGAAAGAAAATAAACTCTTCAAATCCCCTTAATGATAATAAATAATAAAATAATTTTATAATTAAATTTTAAGTTACATATAATAGTATCTATTTATAATAGGTACATAATTATCCTTTCTTGGTGTCTAGTATTTATTATATTTATAGTATTTATGTATTTAAATTAATTACAACAAAATCATTATAATAAAAACCAGAACCAAACCAAAATATGAAATGTGCAAAAATTATTATTTCACATTAAAAAGAAACAAGAAAACGGAAAAATTATTAAGAAAAAAGCTTAATTTGTATTTTAAGTACTATTTATAATTCTATCAAAAGTTTTCAATCATAAATATTTTAAAAATTAAAGATTTAAAGTTTCCTTCTTAAATTAATTATTTTAGAAAAAAAATTAAAAAATAATATAAATAACTTTTCAAAAATATATAATATATTTAACACATACCTATCACTAGATAATTTATAAACATAAGTACCTAGGTAATAAAGTGAAATTATAATTATTATTGAAAATTAATTTTGTAAATTCTGAAATACATAAAACTTCTTAGTGACATTTTTCACTATTTTCTTTTTTCTTTTTCGTATCGTTTAGTTTTATTATTAGTTTAATATTATGATGGCATAAAAAGAATAATGATGATTTAAGATAATATACTATTACAATTAAGGCCCTCCTCAAACAACGATACTCATAAGAAACTGCAATTGTCTAGATACTAGGAGACTGGGCAACCAGGCGACTGAAGTTTCCGATTATCCTCAAACGGTTTGATAATTAGTGTAGACTCACTATTTTGATTTTGAAGTTGTTGTTTTTAGTATTTCATAGCGTTGTTTTGTTTGTATCATTTAATATTCGTAATGTCTTTAAGTAATGATTCTAGTAGCGATGAAGCAATAGTTCTTTATCATTATTATAAACACTGCATAAAAAAAAGAAGTAAAAGAAAATTTCAGATCAATCCTTATATTGAAAAAATATCAACTGCCAACTATTCGTCGCTGCCAAGGAATTACAAGAATTGTTTATGAACTTCATATACAAATTTTGCTCCAAATTGCAAAGTAATGCTAACGAATAGCGTAATACAAAAAAAATATGTATATACGATAACGTAAAACTATATAAAAACTTGTTTCTGACAATGAGTTGAAGCAACTCAGACAACTAGAGTAACAAGAAAACTAGTCTAGTCAGTTGCTCAGTCGAGGCGATTTCAGTGGCTTCGTCTGAACGATGTCATTTAAACACACATGCCCAGTCGCCTGGCTACCCAGTCTCCTATTATCTAGGCAATTATAGTTTCTTTTGAGTATTGTCGTGTGAGGAGGGCCTAAGATTTGAATGAAATGATAAATAATCATTACACTAAAAAAAAAGATTCTGAACAAGAACTAGTCATATTGATATATAGATATTGACTATAAATTAGTGATTAAAATTAAGACATATTTAATAAAATGTAATCTTATTTAGATTTAAAACTCAAAGGAACTGTTCTAATGATGTATATCAGAGGCGTGCGCACGAGGGCAGCAGATGCAACAAATGCTGCCCCTAAATATCTATTTTTGGACTGCTAATTATTAAATTTCATCATTGATAAATTAAATTTTCATACCTAAATTACATTAAATTTGTAAAAAATTTGTTTTAATCAATAAAATATTTTTTAAACAACACACGATGATTAAATATAATTGTGATACTTAAAATTAACTACAAAGTAAATGAAATTATGGGCTGGATATCTTAAAAAAAATTGGCCAAATTTATTTTCTGCTACCTCTGAATTTGAAATCTGCCCACGCCTATGATGTATATGTGTATAAAATTTTATCACTTATCTAAAATGGATATGTGTTTACATTCAATACAAATTTTCAAGTCCTTAAGGTTAATATTTTCTGAGTCATCTTAAAATTTTTAAAATCAAATATGTCAAAATTATAATTTTTGTTAAAATTGTCGATTTTCCATAATTTTTTAATAGTAATTTTTTTTTACACAAGTCTAATTTTGAGAGATTTGAAAAATTACCAAGTACCAAATACATTCAATTTTCAACCAAATTGCATACTATAGTTTAAATAATCAAGACATATTTACTACCAATTAAAGTGCCTTCAGGCATACATTTAAAAATTAATATATTATTTGTTTTGATAAGAATCTAAAAATTATTAATTGATCTAAAATTCTAAAGTGCCAAATTAAACAATTAAATATTAGAAGTTAGAAAATTTAAGAAAATTGTAAACAAAAATATACATAAATTGTTAAAAAAAAAAATGTAAAAAAAGATGATAAGGAAATTATGAAATTTAAAGTACTATTCTAAAACTATTACACAAATAAGTTATTATTGATAAAGAAATTATTTACTTACTTATTATATTAAATATTCTATTAATCTATATTTTTTATTAGGTATATAATACCTTTAACCGAGTCTTTAACATATAGATAACTAAATATATCTAATAATAATAAATCTTTATAAACAATATTACCTTGTGATTTCATGTTTACAGTAGATATTGGAGCCTGTTTTGATGGTGCATTTGGACTTTTGGAACTACTTGCAGGAATTATTGATATATTTGGGTTATTAACCAAAATTGATGGCATGAGATGCATAGTTGATTCACAAAATCTAATTTATAAAATTAATTATATACTCGTATATATAAATAATTATATATTATTTAACTTTTTAATCAATCATTCAACATATATTTACCAAAATGCAACAGTAAAATTAAAATTAATACAATATATAGGTATATATATATATATATATACCTAGTACTTATTAGGAATTTATAAAATGTACATTATATTCATATTTAATGAATTAATATTTACAGAATGGCATTTTTAATTTCAGTAAAAAGTTTATATAAAGTAAAACAATAACCATCTAAAAACCTGGGTAAAAACCTCTTTTTAATATAATATATATTTTAATTTTAATATAGGTACATAATAAAAATCATAACTTTTAATGTGAATTGAAAACAAAATAACCAATAATAAATTTACCTTGTTTTCAATTTTCTCTTGCTTAAAACATATAAATTTTATAGTGAAGCAAAATAATATAAAAAAATATTTTTCACTATATTTTTCACTTATACATAAATTATTGAACATATCAAATAAATCTATCTACTTTTAGGTCCTCCGCACACTACGCGATATTTTCACGTGCGATTTCCAAGCAAATTGAATGGGGATCCACCAATGAGGCAATTTAGTAACGACGCGAGCGACCGACGACTCGTGCAACTGGCAGTTCTGATCGCCTGGGAGTCGTTTCGCGAGTGTAGTATGTTTTTTTTTCAATTTTTATTTACTAGAAACGAAAACTAACTGCGTAGTCAAAACAAGTTACGTGATTGACACTGTAAGATTGACTGAATATTGTTTCGTGTTGGTAGACCTCAAATCGCTCAAATTGCACGTGTCACATTTCTATTGTGACGCGTGTGAATCGCATAGTGTGCGGAGGACCTTAATAAGAGCATGTTTATAACAAAATTTAGTACATAATAAATAGAGTAAAAATTACAAATTAAAATGTCCTTACTTAAGTTCATGAATAATTTATAAAAGGGATTTATTTATAATTGAACTTTAAAATATACATTTACAAGAATGGTTAGAATGAGATATTGGATACAATTAATATATTCATTATAAAAACCATTTTTACTGAGCTTATACAGTTATACCTAAACATACTAAAATTATTACAACATCAAAAATAATATATTTTATTGTTTACTACCTACTATCTAAAATTTATTTAAAATATATACCTACAGTTATTCATTTATTTTATACCTGTAATTATGTATCTATAAATTAAAATATGATTTAAAAAATCATTATAATTAACCAAGATGCTTTTTCAATTATTATTGAATTACCTAATATAATTAAATATTATGCAATCAGTATAAATATAATAAATCCAAATATATTAAAAAACTAATATTAATAATAAAAAAATATATACATACATACCTACCTATTAAAGAAACAAAATTAAAAAAAAAAAATATCATGATTAATACTTACTTTTTCCCCGAGTCCATTTTTGTTGTTAATTTAATTGCGATTATTGAATTGTAATTTAAATGGGAAGGGTCATCCACCTCAGTTGCCAGTTCAGTGGATTGTTCTACAAGTGCTGTTTTGAAATATTTGTTTAGTTGATCATAGTCAAGCGCTATAGATGAATCGCGGGGGCCGTTATTATCAAACACAGAGAACATTGTATCAGGTTTACTAGAACAGCACTTTGGACAACTGAAAAAATCAAATATTATACGTATATACCAGCTATATATAAAATATATTACAAATATATTACAAGTCGGTATAACATGTACCTAGATAAACAAAAACAAAAAATAAAAATGATCACTGCAAACACACATAAACGTATCATACAGTGGCGTAACATGGGTTTCAATATAATAGTAACTCATAATTATTACTACCCCTTAAATAAAACCCAATTACAAGCGTTATGTTACTTGTGCCGAATCTTATGTTATAACAATATTGAAAAATTATTTCTAATGTACAAGAAATAAAATTATAAATAGGTACCTACTTAATAATGACCGATTTTAAAGTGTATGCATACACAGCATACGCTTACCCTACGCCACTGGTGTCATACTATACAGTGTCTTCCGATCATATTCGTTTACCTTTCAGTTTTATTCCGGTGCTACTCATATTACGATTTGATGCATGTCCGACATGACGGACGAGTCAAACCCTTACGGATACATATTACAACGCGAGATGCTAGCGACAAATTGACATATCATGGATCAAACGAAATGAGAAAAGGATTAAACGTTCGACTACAGACGGTTAAATAAATAACGGCGAATGTCTCGAAAACGTATAAAACGCGTGTACGTGATAAACGAAAACGAAACGACGGCCGCGTTTGATGAACGTGTAGATGGCACACGAAATGAGCCGGCAGCGTCAACGGAAAACGATGCGAAAGGAAATCACGTAGTATCCAACAACAGACGGTAATGGCACGAACCGGATAACAATCGTGTACGGCAAATTGAAGAACTGCGACAATAACGAAAAAAAAAATTGCATGGGGCGTTTGAGGTACATCCAACGAGTAACGAGACAACAACAACAACCAAAAAGAGACGGCGGACGAACGGCGAGCATCGGGTAGCGACCACAGACAAGAAGAAAACAAACAGTTAAACAGACAACATTACTACAGTGAGGACTGCCGGAACGAAATCACACACCGTACATATTGTAATACTGCACAGTGCACATCGTAGTGTTGGTGTACGTGCGAACGGACAATGGACTTTGGAGGTGCAACAAACGCGACGCAAATAATCATTCAATAATGTTTACCGGCGTACAAATTTTTTAGGTTACCGATAAGGCGATAACCATTAACCAGTTAACCACTAATCGGGTTGTCAGTGACAAAAATTAATATAAATATATTAAAAAAATATATATTTTATATATATATATATTGAAATATAAAAATATATTTTGCACAGCACGATATGCACTAATTGTATCTCAAACTAGAGTGCGTTTCCAGTTTTGGTCACCAAGATTGTTTATTATAAATTTATAAAAATAAACAAAAACCCATGGTTTTCCGCCATCTATTGCAATAGCGCAACGAACAATGAAAATGTAAAAAACGCACAATCATGATTAGATTTAGACAGGATATTTTCATTGTGTAAGTGGAGTACAACCAACGCCCTGACGAAGTGACGAGTGATGGTAGGAGTTATGGCATTATTCGTGGGTTGTGGTACATAACCCACAGAAATATGACGATTTTCTGGCATCACGTATCATCACTAGTTAGCAATCTAGTTTATTTTATGTATATCAATGGTAGAAATGAAAACTCATCTATTTACGTATTGTTAAATCTAATAATACGCGCAGATACAAAAAAAAGTACATTTTTTATAAATATATATTACATATTTAAATAAATAAAAACCCAAATCCACAACTTAGGTCAATCTGTGTTTTGCACTGATTATGGCAACTTTGTTACCGAAATACGTATTTGCTTAAAATAAAAGTAAAATTTTTGTGGATTTGAGTTTTTATTTATTTAAATATATTATCCACAAGTCAATACTTAAACTATAAATATATATTACATACATGTAAATATGTAATTATGATAGATACCTACTGTAATATTATTTAAAAATAATTTAAATGAATTATAACTTCTATATATAATATTTGTAATTAGAAATATACCATTATTTATAATATAAGAATATTTTGTCTATAAATACGTAAACTAAAGTTGTCTAGATTTAAAAAAATTTAAATATTATATTATGCACATTGATATCGTCATACTATACCAGTGGTTCTCAACCTTTTTTGATGTGTGTCACCTTTATTAACGATTATTATATACTTAGTCACCCTACAATCAAAATATACAGTAATTAGGTATATTAAAATGTATTGAATATCAAGGTGTTTATTAGACAACCGACGTTACTCCGACGTAATGATTATTAAGACAGTAAGAATTTAATAAAAAAAAATTAATTTATTTTATTTTTTCGTATAGGTACCTTCAATAATTTATGTCACCCCGGTTGAGAGTCACTGTACTATACTTGTACATAGTACATTTTACGTATAGTATTCCATGAAATGAATGGAGTGAATATATTGTTACCAATAAAGTTTGACATGAGAAACTAATTGAATTTTTTATTAATTAGGCAGGGCCGTAGCGAGGGGGGGCTGGAAAGTTTTTATGATGGGGCCCAGAAAAAAGTATTTTGTTTAAGTACTTGTAACTTATTACAAGTATTTTCCAAGAATTCTTCTAATCAAATTTATAAATATTACAATTATTTACAAATAAGAAATAAAATATAATTTTTATATGGCTATAATTATATATTATATATTTAATGTATATTTATTTTGATTCTTATTCGTTGGCAAAAAAATTGTCCTGGGGCCCGAAATTTTTCTGTTATTAGGTATACGTAAAACGTAAAACGTAATAACCATAAAACATTTTCTTTTATTTATTCAATTATTTCTATTTATTATCTATATAATATATATAATATACGAAGTAAATATAGTGACGATAGTCACTAGATTTGATTGTCAAATATAGAGAATACGCAATTATATATATATTTCTTTTTTTACTATAATATTTTTAGTTAACACAGTCTCTTGGCCATAATTTCTTATTGTCTTCTAGGTGGTTAGCAATGGTGATTGATGGCATATGAGAGACTAGTGGTTATGGGTTTGGTAAAATTTGTAAGTTGTAATTGGACGGTGTTCGTGAGAAAGGGCATAAGTCAAAAATCACTAGTTTTCAGGAAACACATAAAACGTTTAATTTGACAGTTTTTGCATATTGGCTAAAATTTTTTTTTCTATTATTTAGTTATAATA
>JAIUCT010005587.1:0-19123 GCA_021307375.1 Tetraneura akinire | reverse complement strand
CGAATGTTATATGTTTTCGATTGCAAATTGGATGTAGTTTGTACTTTAATAACAAAAAAAGGACATTTTTCCTTCGACGAATTTGATTCATCGGATAAATTTGTTTATAATAGTAACCATAGTGATAATATAAATATTATTGTTACTAATAGCAATCAAAATAATATTATTGTAACTAATAGCAACCACCAACCATCTATATAAACAGAAATTTCCATCGTAAATCTTATAATATTTCTTTGAGCACCTCCCTGGGGTTGATCATATATTCATATCGCAGATCATAGATTATTGATCAAAGGCTAAGGTCTATAATGAGAATTAACGAACCATTCGGTTATATATACATAATATTGTTAGGTGATTTTTTCCAATTCTCTAGAATTAGCTAGAGGGCAAATTGAAGAAAAAGTTTATTTGTATTTTTCATGAAAATTGAAATTTCGACGAATTCGGTTTCAATATTTTACGATAACTTAGGCAATTTTGAAGTTAAAGACTTAAAATTTTTATTGGGTATTTACATAAGTTACCATATATTAATATGTGGTAAAATTTTGTTACCGTGTTACTTTTTTCATTTTTCTACAAAATATTGGACTTTGAATATTTCGTAAAATTCTCCTTTTTATGTATATAATGTTTGATAAAATTAGCAATTTTTGGCATCAAGGTCTGATAATTTAACTGAAGTATTTTTTTTATTTACATAAAAATCCCTAGTCTCAATTTTTTTTATAGCTGTTTAAATTTGATATTTTTAGTACATCGAAAATGTTATGAAAAATAGGCATTATATGACGGAACTTCGCTCAGAATCGTTTTTTCGAATGTCACAACAGTAAAAAGTATTAAACTATTTAAATAACACCTACCATACTTCTACATCTATATCTATACCTAATAATTCAAAATAAGTCGTCGACTGCAGTCGAAATAGTACACCTATAATGAGTGAGGTATGGCAAGTATTCACTAAAAGTGAATATGAAAACAAAGCGATATGTAACATTTGTAAGAAGAACTATTTAAATTCTGGGACTAATACAACCAATTTATGGTCACATTTAAAATCAAAACACTTTAAATAATTTACAGAGTTAGACAATGTCAGAAAAAGTCCACCTCAGCTATATAGTTTGTAAGATTTCGGCCTCTCAAAGAGTGGCCTACTTATTACCCACTGTCGAGGGGGACACTCAACAGTGACCTAAGGGCCGGGCCAAGCACAATATGTGTTGCGTTGGCTGAACCAATAGGTTTAAAAAAAAAAAGGACCTAAAAATCAATTAAATAAAAAATAAAGAAAGGACAGCTATATATACTAATATTATTAGATTTATTGAATATTAAATAGATAATTTTATATATTAAAAGAATAATTTAGGAATGAATAGAGGGGGAACAATTGAGGAAAATATGTGCATATAAATAATTAAATACGTAAAAAAAAAAAAAACAAGATTATAGATATAAATGGGATTTTTGGGGTTGGGGGTATATTACTGTAGTTGTTGGTTGTGGACTTGATTGAAGATGGCTGTTGATTGAAGTGGTTGTATTTATTATCGGCTGGAACTGACGTTATTCTTCGTAGGCTCGTAAAGTCGTATATAAATTATTACGTATAGCAAAATATTATAAATTGAAATATATATATATAAAAAATGTAAGATATATAATCTTAATAATGATAATAATAGTGTATGAGAATTAGGTTTTTATAATGTTTGTGAGAATTGAGTTTGTATCGACGTCTTGTCCGTTTGACGGTTCAGACGAAAGTCGGCGATGCAGCTTTTGGTAGACGGAGGGTTCAAGATGTCGGGCAGCAGTGGGAAACAACATACATATACCGGTCAGTGCGGGATAATTACAATTTGTGGTATGGGAACGCACAATGTGGGGTTAACTGATCAGAATAAATCGGGGGAACGACACCGGACGGCCAACAAGTGTATAATATTGTTAATATATAAATATAAATATAAATATACATATATTTATATAAAATGGCCAATTACAAATTTTGGAACGTTACATAACCCCCCAAATAGATTAAACTATTAAAAATAGGATGATCTATTTTAAAGAAACGGTGAAAAAAATTGTATATGAAAGGAATAGAAACAAAGAGACAATTATTCAGGTCAACAGTGTAGTTAAAAAAAAAATTAATAAATATCCAAATAATAATTTTATAGAAAAATGAAAATATAAAATAATAATAAATTTGTATTATAAGATATACAATAATTTTTTTTTATAGATAATTAGACTGAGGGATTATTATATTTTTTTAAATGGACTGTTTTTTAAGAGGAAGAGCTGGGGGGATGTTAAGTTTTAAAATGTTTTCAGGGGGTCGTAGAGGGTCAGGGGGGATGGGTTCTTTGCATTCAAAGTGCATGATTGCAGGGAACTCTATAGAGGCTTGGTCATCATGATCTATAGGATGACGGAAAATAGTATCAAGGGGGTTTTCTACGTTAACATGTTTCAGGGAGTTTATCAGGTCATTACTATTGTTAAAAGATATAATTTTAAAAGAAACAGGATCATTGGGGGGGAGGTAGAATAATTTTACGGGTTTTATAATTAAGGGAAATATCGTTTTCAAGTAACCAGTCGGTACCTAAAATAAGAGGAGTGGATAGATGTAGGACAATTAAGAAAATAGCATGAGTTTTAAAGTTATTAATATTAAAATTTACATATACTTGGGAATTAATTTTGACAGATTTGTTGGATATTGCAGTTTTTAAAAATATACTGGAAAGAGGAAAAGAGGGAATATCAAATTTAGAGGGGTCATTTTTTAAAATATTATAAAGGGTTTCAGAAATGGCAGAGACAGATGCACCAGAATCAAGAAGGGCAGTATAGGAGTTATTAAATATGGTGATTTCAATTTCGGGGCGAAAACTAAGTGATGGTGCAATCTTTTGTTCGGGACATAAAGGATGAGAGAGAATATTAAACTGAGGAACATTGGGAAGTGGACCAGAAACTTTCCTCACAAGACTGGTCATTGGGCGTTTCCCGTGGGAGGGTTTTGAGAAGTATTAGGAGTATTAGGAGTATTAGGAGTATTAGGAGTATTAGGAGTATTAGGTGTAGGATTACTGGAAGAATTTTGGCGGCGGTCATTATTATAATGGGGACGTCCTTGATATCTGTCCTGATAATTATTACGGTTGGAGGAGTTATTATTATTGTAAGTCGGTCGATTATTTTGAGAGTTGTCATATGAATTTGAGGGATTATTGGAAAAGTTATTGTTAGGACGGTAGGAATATTCAGCATTGGAAAGGTGGTCAATGAGTTCATTAAGAGTTTTGATACGGAGAATTCTTAAAGGACTAGCTACTGTTTCTGGGAAGTGAGAGAGAATTTGAAAAATTAGGGTTTCGTTTTCGATGGGAGGATTAAGGTATTTGGCTTTATTGATCCATTCTATTGCATGTTTTTGAAGAGAGGAAGTATCGCGATGGGAATAAGGACGAGAGAGTTCATTACGGATCATTAATTGTTTACTGTATGACCAGAAATGTTGTCTGAAAAGTACAGTAAAATCATAAAAAGTATTAGGAGGGGGAGTGAGAGCATGGAACCATTGTTTGGCATCACCAGTCATTCGTCTTCGGACCATATTAATTTTAAGAGAGTCTGGAATATTTTGAAATTGAAAATAGTCATTTATCTCGACAAGAAAAGCTTCAGGATGAATAGGGGTGAGGTTGACATTAAATTCGGGGATCACATCAGAGTATTTTTCTTGGGAGAGGATAGAACTATTGTTAAAAGAATAAAGTTGAGAATTATGAACGCTATCTTGATTTGAAAGAGGGGGTAGTTGAGTTTGTGTGAGGGTTGGATTGAAGGGAGTGTGTTGATTATGAGAAAGAGAGGGTTGAAAATTAGTGGTGACTGGTTTGGGTGGAGCAATGAAAGTAGAGGAAGAAATTAGAGGCCGAAAGAGAATTTTGGTTTTTTAGGACTATTTACATCGACAACTGTCTGAGTAGCTACAGGGGGAATAGAAGAAGGATTTGTATTGGAGACTTGAAATTTTTTCATGGAGATTTCAAGAGCAACTAACCGAGCAGATTGACCCTCTAATGAGCACAAGCGATCAGAAACACTAGCTAAGTCAGATTTAATTTCAGATCGTACATCTGACACTTGTTTGTCAGTGTAGGCCTTACACTCAGCTCGAGTACTCTCTAGTATGGATAATAAATGAGTATTGACCTCGGTCATATCTTTTTTGAGATCAAGGAAAGAATTCTGACACTGCTTTTGGGACTCTTCAAATTGCTTTTTGGAGTCTGCATGGAACTGAAGTAGTAAAGAACGGAGGTCAGGTTGAGAGTCTTCAATAGGAGGGGAAATAGGGCGAGCGGTAAAACTTTCGTTGTCAGACATGTTTAGGGATAAGTCGAAAGTAGGTAGTATAGAAGGAGGATGGTGAGAAGCACTGGGATTGTATCGGTCAGGGACTTTAGTCTGCCGTTTCCCGGCTCCTTGCATTAAGAAGGTATAATAAACAAAATTTACAAGAGAAAAAAAAATTACTCAAATAGGAGAGTTAAAAATTAAAAACTAAATGCAATGAATTAGATAAATAAAAAAAATTAAGAGAGGTGGTTTATCAGAATAACGGGACTATTAACAAAATAAAAGGCTGAAAAGAAAACTATAGATCAGTTTTAAAATAAAAAAAAATATTCGATAAACAAAAAGATATATATATATATATATATATATATATATATAATAAGGATAACCAGTTAAAATAATAAGTGAATTTAAATTTTAAATGTAGCCAAAATAATAAAAACTTATAAAATTTTAACTAAATATAATAAAAATTAAAAAATGACAGCCTAAAAGAAGCAAATAAACTAAAATTTATAATGTAAGGACATAAAAAAAATCAATTTAGATATAATTTTTAGTTAAAACAAGTTATGAGAGAAAATAGGGAAATAGAAGAGAGAGAGAGAAAAAAAAATGTATTGGCATTTGGTAATAATAATATTAAAGAGCGTGGACATAATATAATAATAACTTATAACTATTAATAAATATAAACCAATTTTATAATGATTAATCTAATTTTAAATCTAAATGTTTACCACTACTGTTGTCTAAATAAAGGAAATTGTCATATATTAAGGACAAATTAAAAGTATGTACATATGAGTGGGCAAGTATAAGAAAAAAGAAAAATATTACGTGAACGTGGAATGAAACTCGCAACTAACACCATTCAACATACACAGTTGACCGCCCTAACGTCCATCCACCGATCCATCAAAAAAGTACCGCACAACATATGCTAAAAAAAATTTACAGGGTTAACAAGTATAATATAGGGGGAAGACTTAATAAAAAGGGTGGATATTACCTGAATAGGTGTACAACAAGTAGGGTTTTGCACGAGGAAATGGAATAAAATGGACAAAAAGAATTTTTTTTTTCTTTTTTTTTTTACTAATTTTTTTTTTCTTTTTAAATACGTATCTTAAATATATTAAATATACGCCGGCCAATATCAAATATTAAATTTTTATATACATCGAAATGACCATTATTATTATGAAAATTACCTACACCAAATATTATAATATCATTAACAACAATACGTATTATAATATTTTATATTCATAATAATTATATTATCGTAATTATAAAATTACGATTATTATGACAAACGCATCATTAAAACCGCGTAAAAATAAAACCAAATTAATATTGATAAACTATCATACAATTATGCGTCGTCAACACGATCATTAGCATAATATTATCCAACTCTTAATTTCATATAATTATAAATGGAAAATATTCATATTAAGTATATTGGGTTTTATACATAATGATTATAAAATAAATCTAGTATGTATAATAATTAAATTATATAAATATACCTAAGACAGTAATATTATAATAAATTACAATATTGAAAATTTAAATATAATATTTAAAACACGTATTATTGTATTAACATACTCGTAATATCAAAATGTATAATATTTTGTATATTAAAACGGAATAAAAATAGGGGAAACGGTCCTGTCACGGTCGCCATGTGTAAGATTTCGGCCTCTCAAAGAGTGGCCTACTTATTACCCACTGTCGAGGGGGACACTCAACAGTGACCTAAGGGCCGGGCCAAGCACAATATGTGTTGCGTTGGTTGAACCAATAGGTTTTTTCAAAAAAAGGACCTAAAAATCAATTAAATAAAAAATAAATAATTGCATCTAATGATATCCATAAGATTTGATACTTTCTGCACGAGCAGTAAATCTGGTTTTCGAAAGATTTCTAAGTTGTAGGCTTCCTTCAATTTCTTTCATGTGGCTTGTTAAATCTTTTGATCTCTTTGTACTTGCTGAAAAAAATACATAAATCATTTCAAGCACATTAATCAATTCTCCAATCAAGGGACTAGCATCACAACTATGTTCTAGGAAAATATTCATTCTATGTGCTTAACATGGAATGTATGGCACAGAATGTCCTACCATTTCAGCAAAAAAAACGCTGAGCTCCTTTATTAATTCCACTCATATTACTTGCATAATCATATGATTGAAAAACCACATTGTCAGTATTAATTTCATATTTTATGAGACTATCATAAATATATTTTGCTGTTCCATATCCAGTTTTATCTGTAGTTTCAACTACATCTAATAAACGCTCACTTGTATTGCCATTTCTATCAACATACCTTACACATACTGCAAAATTGATATTTTAAAGATATATCTGATGTGGTATCTGCCATAACTGAAAATAATTCGGCTTCTGAAATTTCTTGAATAATATGATTACGAGTTTCTGTAGCGAGAAGTTCAATAAATTTATTTTGCGACTTTGATCCAAGATATGTCACATGATAAAGACGCATAGATTTATCATCTAACCACTTTTTAATAATTGGATTAGGACGAGAAAGTAAAAGAATTATTTGATAAAAATTTCCATTTTGTGACTCATTTTCTTTTTCGTTATCACTGCGAAAAGCTAAGCCTTGTTTTGCTAGCGTACGAGCTACATCTACCAAAATTTTTATTGCTTGTCGATTAAACACTTGTTCACGTTTATGACGTATTGCTAGCTGTCTGTCAGATTTATTAATAAGGAAACCAATGCGATTGGATTGACCAATAAATGCACAATAATTTAACATTGCCACTTTATGGGATTCGGATGAAAAATGTTGAGCTAATTTACCTTCTTTATTTTTACCTCTACTTTTCATTTTGTGCCATTGTTTTACACCTTCAGTTATCCAAACATTTTCGTTATTTTTGGGGGGAAATAATGAACAGACAAAACAATAAACAGAGTCAGTAAGTATACTATATTCAAGCATTGGGTATTCATTAAACCAACTAGAAGTAAAGCATTGTTGCTTATTGGCTAGAATAGTATTATCTCGAGGATATTTTGCCAATTTTGGTTGATAAGGACCTAACGATATTAAAAATTGTCTTTGTAATGTTGTTGTAATAGGTATCCGCTTACCCGGATCATGTTCCACAAACACATGACTGATCTAATAAATTTGATGCATTTTTTACATAGGTAACTTATAATTTCTTCTTTAATATTAGTCATGCATTGCAGGCTGTCAACCAAAAAAACTATTGGGTTTGGAAAATTTGAATTTTTTATGTTGTTTAATATTTCTGTACAACGTTCAAATTCATGAGTTAATGCTTCCAATTGTCCAGCACAAGAGATCCATGTATTTTCACTTGCATCATCTATTATATGTTTATGCTCTTTTATTACATTTACATCTAAAAATTTAAAAATAATTATTAAAAATATATTCGAATAAATGCATTAATTATTATTAAACATATTAGGTATATAATATTCTTTATAAGTTATTGACTTATTATATTTTACATGAAGACTAGAATAAGGAGACCAAACTACGTTTGTCGTTATCATCCCGAAAAAAGTCGCACGATTAATTGCTCACCAGAATGCGCTGCGGACGGATGCGTAGCTAATATTCTACACTCTATTAACGCGCTACAGGTTTTTATGGGCTAATATGCTATAGTAAATGGCAATTTAATAATTTATTATTACTTTAATACTTTATATTTTTATTATATTGAATAATATATATATAAGCCATAAGGATATAAGTATATAACAATATGAAAATTGTTTTTATTAAAATAGGTAATATTAATTATTATTTTACAATTCAAACGTGTTAACAATATTAAAAAGATTTTTAATAATATTTTACAACATACAACTTTGTAATAATACTTAATTTAATAATTTTAGTAAAATATGATGGAAGATTAGGGAATATAGTGGGAATTGATCCAGTTTTTAAAACTGGTTTCCCTATTTCAATTTTATTTACTGTGCCATCTGGAAGAATTGTCTCAAAAAATCTTTCAATACAATCTTCCATAAAGTGTATTTCACATACACCACAGTTATTCGTAAGAGCTTTATCAGCTCTTGGAATAGCTAATTCCCATTTTTTTAAAAGATCTGAATCCTATAGATATACATATTAAATTATTAAGTTATAATATTTAAGAGTTGTATATTTATTATCTAAACTTTAAATTTTGTTATATTAATTTTAAAATGTTAGTAAAATTATTAACTATAATACAGTCTTTTTTTTTATTTGTACATTAAAATAAAAAATAATTTTTTTACTATATGTTTATAAGATATAAAGAAAAAAATGTCTATTAAGTATATACTTATTTACCATTTTATTTTTAATGAAACTAAAATACTTTAAAATTAGAATTTAATTTGTATGTGAATGACTTGACAAAATTATGTGATGTATTATGAAAAATTTAAAAATTTAATTTATATTTAAAATTTAATTATGTGATATGTTATGACTAATTACTTAATTATAATAATAAAGCTGTTGTGTATTAAAGTTTTTATAATTTTTCAGTTGTACATATTATGGCCAATTTCAAAAAATATTCAAAATTTTTTTTTATAAAATGTCTAATGACAATTTTATTCCTTTATATTTGTTATTTCAAATTATTTATATCATTTAATTAATAGAAAATAAATGTATAATTCGTTTAGAATTCATATAAGTAACATGTTAAACCAGCTACGGATCCGCACGCCACGCCATCTGGCGGCCGTTTAATTGAGCGACTCTCTTCCGGACTTTTTATCTAACATGCGGCCATTTGAGTTTGGTCTCCTTATTCTAGTCTTCATGATATTTTATATACTATATAATAGTAATAATAATAATAATAAAATTATTTTTATTTTTATTTAACAATTACATCATTTGATTATAATAAATGGTATCCAACCCTTTAATGATTCAATGCCCATTGTTACACACGTACACATTAATTTATATATTGGTTGATTTATTTTTTAGATTCTAATGAAAAAATATTATTTCAACATATTTATTTATTTAGAAAATTTAATATATTGGATATGCTAATTGAAATAATTGTCTGTATTAGGTTAATCGTTGGTTGTGAACGTTTAACGACGTTGGTTCGTTTTCGCTGGTCGAATACACGGGTAAATCGACTAAAACGCGTATGCCTCCGTACGATTTTGCGCGACGAAAAACGCTCGTGGGGCCTTGAAAAATGAAAAAATCGAAATTCTGATTTCGGATTCTTTATACGTAGGGTGGTCGGAACACATTGTGATATTACGCTTTTCGATATTTTGACATTTTTAAAATGTCCCAATAGCCGATTTCAACCGGGGCGGGAGTAAAAATTTTAAATTTTGATTGCGGATTCTCGTTATGCTAGGTTATAGGAACAATAGTGTCCATGTGAAGTTTTTCGATATTTTAACTTTTTAACGGTGAAAAATCGATTCAAAATCAATATACGTTGTTGTAATATAATATTTTTAATATAATATACGCTGTATTATAATACGTTTATTGTACGTATGAACAAACGACGTTGATTGATATCGATATAATATAAACGGTAAGGTTGGTAACACTAGTTGATGATCGTAGCTTAATGCGTTTACCTTGCTCTTTACACTGTGATACGGACTTTAACTATTTTTCGATAATTTCAGTTTGTCCCAAGAGCCAGAGTTCAACCATTTATATAGGTACTTATTTATTTTTGTTAAAAACGATTTAAAAAAAATCATTATATTTTCAAATAGTTTTTAATAAATAGGTAATTTGAAAACATTTATTGCTTTAATTTTGTAATATTATAAATTATGTATATAATTATTTAATTAACCTACTGATAATGGAAGAAAAATGTTATATATATAAGTATAAATTAAAATAAACATGTATTTATTTATTATAAATTAATGGTCAATGTTTTTTATTATATTTTGTGTTGATTGTTGTATGTAAAAATTATAAATTGTGCAACAATTATAAAAAATATATAATGTTAAACTATAATATTTTAATTGTTTGTATATTCATAAATGATGTCCCGGATGTAGTTCGACGGGGTGGTAGTGATGGTCGACAGTAGTTGGCTAGCCAAAATGAAAAAAAAAAAACAAGTTTGTTTCCGATGGCGGACCGTATATTTTATTTTACAGACATAAATAAAATAACAGCACCAGGGGAGGTAAAACAAACAACAAAAAATAATATAAATGGTAACACAAATAATGTGTGTACAGACACGAGGTGTCGTAAGACAACGTAATGAAAATTACAAAATAACAATGACGAGTCACAATATGAATAGTTTTAACAAGAGCAAATAAACAGTGTGAAATTGGTTAGCACGTATGTACTCACAAGAGTGCAGCGAAAGACAGACAGAGTCCGGTTCGCCGGTCACAGCGATCCCCCAACCGACACCCGTGGCGCTGCGCCCCTCCTGACCCATGGTAGGGTAGGTGAGCGTGGCGTAACACTGATGTCGCCCAACGCGTGCTGGCGGTTGACAAAAGAAGCTACAACGCTGGTCCGTGGAAGAGGTGTTTTGAAAAACCCCTACCGCGAACCGCGTTAATGAGTACTATGATAATGTAATATTTAAAATATTTTATATTAATTTGTAATTATTTACATTTACATAATTTATAATTATTTATTATAAATCATAAAATGTGTTTTTTCATAGCATTAAACAAATATATTTATATAGTTGTAACAGTGAAGTGAATTCTTAGTTTAAAAAAAAAAAAAAGTACTAATTAGATGTTTGTAATCCTTGTAATTCTTTATTTCATAGTTTTATACGTTATACCTATTACCATAATTATAATACCATTGATTATAAATATTATTTGATTGTATTTATAATCAATGCTAATATCCATAAATCAGTATATCACTATATGGCAAACAAAATAATAGCACATGAAAAAATATACTGAAGTTCAGTCAGATTATAATTTTCGTTTGAACTAAAAATATCAACTTAAAACAGCTATAAAAAAAAAATGAGATTAGGGATTTTTCTAATATTTTAGTATGGTGTTAAGTAATGTGTATGTATACTTCAGTAAAATTTTCAGACCCTAATACCAAAAATTGCCAATTTTATCAAACATTATACTCGTATACGTAAAAACGAGAATTTTACGAAATATTCAAAGTCCAATATTTTGTAGAAAAATTAACATAACGGTTCCAAAATTATACCACATATATATAGTAGCTATGTGAACATCCAAAATGAATTTCAGGCCTCTATCTTAAAAATTGCATGAGTTATCGTGAAATATAGAAATCGAATTCGTTGAAATTTCATTTTTCGCGAAAAATGCAGTTTTTTCGTCATTTTTCTGCCGTTTTTCTACCGCATAGGGTCAATTTTGAGAAATTCGAAAAATTACCTAAATAAAGTACCAACTAGATCTACTTTGGTTACCGGCAACATACCCTATTCGTGATAATCGGAGCATTATTTTGGGTAGTAAAAATGTCTTCAGAATAAAAAAAAATCACACATCATTGTAAAACCAATACATTCTTCGCTTCGCTCAGAATCTAAAATGATAAGATATTTTACGTAAACATGGACAATGTTTAAATCATATACCAACATAATATTACAAGTGTGTATTTCCAATTTAGTATCCTACTATGATGATAAACAAAATCAATTAAATACCTCTACCTACATCTTTCCTCACAATCGCACGTAATCGTGGATTCATTAACGTTTAACGAAAACCACTATAATAATATAATACGAATACAGATTAGGTGTATTTATAAATAAACCAGGCACAATAATTATACGTATTTAATTTTATAAAAATACAATAGTATGGAAAATCGAAAGTGAACCGTAATAACAGTGACGTAAAAACTGACAAAAATTAAAATTATTTTTAAATTATTGCCCATATCATAGAATAAAAACAAATATAGCATGCCATTTAAAAAAAGTATAAAACCTAAAAATTTAATAGGAAAAAAATTATAAAAAATTATACGTTTATGTAAAAATATAGTGTAATATACACCAAATATTTTGTAAAAAAAAAAAAATTGAAAAACTTCAAAATTGACTGAGAAAATGAGTGTAGTAAGTTATTTGGATCATCCTGTATAACATAATACTACATGCATAATTTATTAAAAATAATTATGTATATTATTTATATATTTAACATTTTTTTTTACAAAACATCAGTATAATATAAATATATATTATTAATTTTAGAAATACAATATATAAATAAATAATACTAGTATAAAAAAAAAAAATTATTATACTTACTAAAATAAAGAAAAAAGGGAACATTTCTAGTTTACGGGGCACCTTTTTTTTTGCGATTTTTTTTTTTGTATCCTAAGTAAATCAATGAGAAAAAAATGTTGGCGCAAAAAAAAAGTTGCGCAAATCATTAGTTTTTAAGTTAGAGCCATTTTAAATTCATCTATATTGATAGATTTACTTAAATAGAGAATTTTAGCATTTCGTGTTTGATGCAGTTGTAGCCTAGTGGTCTAATGCGTCCTTCCATGCGCGCAGGCACCAGGTTCGAAACACACTACATTTTTGCACTTTTTTCATGGATTTTCCAACATTTTCATTTAATTTATAATGAATTAATGACAATATATCAAAAAGATAATAAAAGTACATGCAATAAATCACTAAAATAAGATAAAAGTTTAATGTTATCAACGTTAAAGTTTTTTTCAAGTGGGAGGGACGCTCGCTACGCCTGCCGGCTTCGCTCGCTTACTCAAGCGCCGCCCGGCGGCGCTTTTCGTTGAGGATGGGGCTACGCCCCAAGGGACGGAAGGCTAACTACCTAATACCTACCCCATAGACCCTGATACTGGTGCGGATAGGCAGTGATTTCATGTGACCTAAAACCTAGCCATTAAATATTTATTTAATGATTGGTCCCTATAATGTGAGTATAAACAATCGAAATTGATTTAATAAAGTAGGAATAATGCCCAAAAAAATTTAAATATTTGAAAAAAGTGCAAAAAATTTATTTATGTATGCTAGGATTGAACTCGAAGTATTGAATAAAAGTATGACGCACTAAACCACTAGGCCATAACGCTCATTGAATTAATATTAATAAATTGAATTATTTAAACTAATCTTATAAAATCATGAAATTTCAAATTGCAATAACTTCGGAAATAATTGATTGCGCCAAATTCTGATTTCACCATTATTTTTTTCAGATAAAACTACATATGATAAAAAAAAAAAAATCGCAAAAAAAAAAGTGCCCCGTAAACTAGAAATATACCGAAAAAAGTATAATATAATATAATTTACTTATATTAGATTATAATTAATTAAACACAAGAAAATTTCCAATATATATTTTAAAAAAAATTAAAATTTTTTTATTTTACACATGAATATTTTTAACATAATATGTAATTATATAATTAATACTAGTGTATATTTATATAAAAACAATATTGTTAGTTACAATAAAATACAGGGTAAAATACAATACCTTATAATAATAATCATAATATATATAAATATTAAAGTTCATAAAAAAAAATATATACTTTAAGTAGACATATTATTAATTAAATGTATGCATTATCAATACAAATAGTTTTTAAAATTAAACAAACTAACAATTAATTATTATTTATATATTTAACATTTTTTTCTTTTACAAAACATCAGTATAATAATAATTATATATATAAATAAATATATATTATTAATTATAGAAATACAATATCATATAAATAATACTAGTATACAAAAAAAAAAAAAATGGACAAAAGATTATAAAAAATCTGTTATTAAAGCATTAAAAAATATAGCAAAATATTGAAAAAATAAAAATTGAAAAATATAATATTCTTAATTTAATTTGTATGTCCAATTCATGAACTGGGCAAAAAAAAAATAAAAATTTGACCATTACATGAAATGGATCATGTAGATGTCCATTTCATGAATTGAGCAAAAAATTACCCAGTTCATGAATTGATCAATTTCACAAATGGGGCGTAACATATATAATATATTGAAAGAAAATTAAGACATTCCTGAGAAAAATCCAAAGACTTTCCAGTTGAAAAATTTAAAAAAAGTAGATCAGAAACATATTATTTTAAAAATATAAAAAATATTATAAATTTTACACACTTTTTGAAATATATTAAACCGAAATTAATTTTTAAATTAAAAGAAATATGTAAAACGTCTTTGTATAAATTTAATTTATTAATCGATTGTGTTTACGAAAATTTATTAACCAACGAATTATGTGATGTTTCTTTTAAAACTAAAAATGTTATAATATACTCTCAAACTAAATTACCAAATATTTTAAATAATATGTTTAATAAATTATTGAAAGAAGAGACCGATTTTGTAACTAAGGGTAGCGGGTGGTCGTTTAAAAGTATAATTGGCTTACAATTAAGAATTAATAAAGTAAATTTACTTAAAGGATCTAGTTATATAAAAATTACCTCAAGAAATCGAAAATAAAAGAGCTGTTATAAATGTAAATATTAATGATAATAAATATTTTAAATATGCAATATTATCTAAATATGATACACGTAAAAATAAAAATAAGTTTAGTGAAAAATATTTTAATATGTTAGAAAAAAATAGTGGTTTAAATTTTAATTGTATTGATTTTCCAACACCTCTAAAAAAAGTTAAAACACTCGAACGATGTAATTCTGTTTCTATAAATATTTATAGTTTTGATAATAAAAAAATAATTTATCCTCTCTATGTTACTAATAAAGAAAAATCAAATCATTTTGATTTATTATTTTATACTAATAATTATAAAAATCATTATTGTTATATCTTATATTAGTAATTTTTCAAGACTCATTCGATCACAAAAAACGAAACACTGTTGTAAATTAATTATATGTAAAAGATGTTTTACTACATTTGGAAATAAACCTAATAAAGATAAACCATGGGGTATAATAGCGTTAAAAGAACATAAATATTTCTGTGGTCAATATAAATTACGTAGACCAATAATGTTTGAACAAAACGATAATGAATTTACACAATTTCAAAATTTTGTACATGCGGACAGAATACCTATTGTTATTTACGCTGATTTTGAATGTATAATAAAACCTGTATCTAATGTAGTTAAAGCTCAAACTACTACAACACATAAACATGAACTGATGAGTTACGGATTTTACGTAAAAATTCATGATAATATTATACCTAAACGAATTGTTAAAAATTATAATATACCTAGAAAACCAAAAATTTATCGTGGTGAAAAGGATGCTGCAAAACATTTTATGGATTCTATAATTGACGTTTCCAATGAAATTTATAAACTTTATCAAATTAATACGCCTATGAAAACATTAAAGGATGAACAGAAATTTAATTTTCAAAAATTTGTAGTTTGTGAACTTTGTTTAAAATCTTTTTAATATAATATATTTAAAGTTAGAGATCATTCACATATTACCGGTAAATACAGACGCGCTTTATGTTTGGAATGTAATTTTGAAGCACAAAATCCATCATTTGTACCGGTTTACTTTCATAATTTAAATTATGATAGTCATTTTATAATTCATGAATTATCGTGTAACGATAAAGAAATTCGTATAATTCCTAATTTTAGTGAAAAATATGTATTATTCATTAAATAAATCGAAATTTTTTTTTTATTAAATTCGTTGATACATTTCGTTTTATGCAGTGATGTTCCCATCAATTTTTTTGAGAGTATACTAAACTGAAAAAATACTCGAATTCTAATTTGTTCCATTTTTGCACCTAACCTTTCCTACTGAAATAAGAAAAAAGTATTATATAATAAAATGTACTTATATTGGATTATAATTAATTAAATACAAAAAAAATTACAATATTTATTTCAAAAACAATATTACTTATTACTATTAAATACTATGTAGACATGTCATAATTGCAATTTTATTAGTAGAAACCTGAACACAAAAACATTTAAATTCCATATTATCTAATGTTATATTAAAAGGTTCAGTTCAGATATATTTGTAGTACTAATAAAATAACAACCAACATTAGTTGACAGTAAAGGAGTGTTATACATAGGTTCACACAAATGAAACGGGTAAACTTCTAATGCTATATTACCATTCAAATACTTTAATATTTTTGTTACTTTAACAATTTGTCCTGTGCTTAGAAGAAAAAAATTATCTTTTAATTTTGTTTTTGTATTTATAGTACAGTTTTCCAAAATAAGTTCATTATAAAGTGTGACTGAAATATCAGAATAAATCATATCAACATTTTCCTGTTTTAAAATAGGATAAGTTGTAGATAAAAAATGAAAATCATTGTGTGTGTATTCTATAATTCTATTGTATATATCTTGTAAAGGATACCTTGTATTTTTCAACGAATTTTTAATGAATTGTAAATAATTTTCATATTTAAAAGCACTAAATAAATTTAGATTACCGTGAATTTGAACAAATTTAGCTAAATGTATGAGACCATGTACATTATATGAAACATATTCATCTCCATATAAATATGGGTATTCTTCTACAAATTGTCTAGGTAAATTATTTGCAACTTCATTAAAGTCTATACATGTTTTTTCAGATATCAACAATCTTATAGCAGAATGTAATAATAAAAAGTGACTGTATAAATTTTTTTTCAAACGATTTTTTAATACAATAATACCACTGTAAAGCAGTAGCGCTGAAGTATTGAAATTACAGTCGGGCAAAACAAAAATATTGAGGCCTCAACTATAAATATTTTTTTTTTTAAATAGGTATAAACTAGATTAATATGATAAAAATTTTAATTAGTACTTATCTATAAATTGTTATCATAGTTTAAAAAATCAGTATTAATTAAAAATTGAATTACTTTTTAAAAAAAATTGTATATTGCTTATTGTTTATAATATGTAGGTAATTTTTAACGTAAAACACAGATTTTTTTATTTGTAGTAAAGTACTGAAATTCAATGTTTCTTCAATTTAAAAAAACACAATATGTATTTAGTTATTAAATATCATTTTAAATATTAAAAAAGTAACTTTAAATGAGCTGATACTCCTGCCGCACAGGATCCAGGTGTGCGAATCATAGCGTTTAATTTTAATTAGAATTTGAATGCAATGATAAACCATTGCATTCGAAAAAACGATTCTGAGCGAAGTTCAGTCAGATTATAATTTTAATTTGAATAAAAATATCAACTTAAAACAACTATAAAAAAAAAAATTGAGATTAGGGATTTTTATAATACTTTAGTATGATGTTAAGTAATATGTAACCGTTTTTTCGTCATTTTTTCGAAGTTTTTACTACTGCTTATAGTCAATATTGAGAAATTCGAAAAATGACCTAAATAAGGTACCATCTACATCCACTTTTACATCTGAAACTCGCTATTCGTGAAAATCTAAGCATTATTTCGGGTAGTAAAAGTGTTTTCAGAATATTTATTTATACATATGGATTCTAAGATTTTCGTTTTACTAAAAATATCAACTTAAAACAGCTATAAAAAAAAATTGTGACTTGGGATTTTTATAATATTTTAGTATGATGTTAAATAATATGTAAGTATACTTCAGTAAAATTTTCAGACCATAATATCTAAAATTGACTATTTTATCAAACATTATTTACGTAAAAACGTGAATTTTACGAAATCTTCAAAGTGCTATATTTCGTAGAAAAATTAATGTAACGGTTCCAAAATTTTACCACATATATATAGTAGCTATGTGAACACCCAAAAAATTTTTTCAAGTCTCTATCTTAAAAATTGCCCGAGTTATCGAGAAATATAGAAATCGAATTCGTCAAAATTTCATTTTTCGTGAAAAATGCCGTTTTTCGTCATTTTTTCGAAGTTTTTTCTACCGCTTACTTATTACTTCTAAATAGCTTAATATTTTTAAAATGTTATTTTTAAATAAATTTGTAAATGCAATTTTCTCCAATTAATTACCTTGTTTATAAGTTGTTACCTAGTTCTAAATTCCTTTCCTTTATGAATACCTAATCTTAAAATATTACATTTATTATTAAAAGTTTGATGGATGAAATAGGATTGAAGATATTAACATTTAATATATTTAATTATATAAATTATATCAGAATATACTATCATGGTGAATACTAGCGCGCGCCGCGGGACGGCCGAGCGGAAATTAGTTTCCGAGAATGACACAAAGCGCTAGTTACATAACGCGGTACACAAATTTTGGTCGAGTTTCCAATCTATATAATCTTTTATCTATGACCATTACGCGTTTTTAAAATTTTCGTGGACGTTATAAATCGTAACATTGGCTATTATACATAAGACATACGCTGTATGACGGTTATAGCTTATAAATTATAATGTATAAAAACACCACAAGGAACAAAACAATAAAAGCTATAGAGTACGTCAATAACCGCGTGAATAGTGCATTGCCTTGCCGTCGTAGAGCGTACTGCGTAGTGATAAAATGATAACATGTACACACTGAGATACTATATAATATAATATTATAAATTTATAATTTATAATATACTAGCTGAGGAACCAAAGCCTTCCACCACCATAGTTCTGCCAGTGGAATACTGGTGAGGATGAAAAGCTTTACCACCACCATAGCTTTTCTGCTACCATAGTGTTCGGG
>JAIUCT010005563.1:0-10792 GCA_021307375.1 Tetraneura akinire | reverse complement strand
TTTAGGTGTTTTATTATATGTATACAATGAATAACATCGACTACCAGTTATCCTAAATTGTCTTACCATTTTCCAAAATATATTATCTTTAAGAGACCTATTATATTCCTTATATATACTGTATCTGAATTTTTCAATTGGGAATATTTAGCTAAACAGCAATTCTTAATATCATTTACTGAAAACTTGTCAACGATATCAAGGATATTATGGGGCATTAATAGAATATTATTAACATTAGAATCAGCATAAATAGTCTCTTGACAATATTGTCCAGTACTAAATAGATTTCTACCTGTTGCATGCAAAGCTAAAGCTGATAATGGAGAAGATGAAATAAATCTAGATCTAAAATAGAATTACAAGAAAAAATAATTAATTAAAAAAAAAAAAGTTAATCAAAAATTGAAGTAAACAAAATACTTAAAATAAATATGATTGACCCCAACACATGTTAATTGAAATAGAACATCGAAATATAATAATTTCCTAATAATCTGTAGTAGACAATTTGAGTTTACTACAATATTAACAAGGAAAATGTAACATTTTCACATGAAATATTAACTACTCTGTATAATATACATTTTTTATTTATACCTACCTAATGTCTTCACTTGACAATATTCCATTAGGTACTTGTACTATTGGTTTGCAACAACAAAAACTTTCAATAGGAACTGGAGAATACTGTTGTAATGATGGTTCCCTTAATCGTGACCACTCACATCTAACATCAGTTGATGATAAAGTTTCAATATCGGATATTTGAGTTCTAAAAATTATTACAAGGATTTATCAAAAATATATTTCAATTATGGAGTAGGTATACCTATTTAAATATAAAAGTATTGATACAACATGTTTGCAACATTCCGATGCTCCAGCTGCACAACTACATTTAACTTGTATGATTTCCAAATTATTTTCACTACTTGTTCTAAAATCACCAGTTACATCATGAGGCATTTCTCTAATATGAGACGACTGAATAATTAGAGCTTTTATGGTAACTAATTGTGCCTAATTAAACATATAATTTATAAATTAAATAGCAAATAACAATAATTATTTACTGACGATAACTTTTAAATTAATATTATAATTAAAAATAAACTTACTTTTACTACTTTTCCGCACAACACAATTTGTTTTGAATTAAGAATTTGTTCTCCTTCAATGACGCTTCTAGAACTAGTAGTGCATTTTGCATATGCAAATATGTCTTTTAATAATAGTGACATCATAGAAAATTAATTTTACAACATACCTAAGTATAATTATTTTTTATGAATGAAAGTATTCAAAATTTCAAAACACGTACGTACGTAAGTTTTCATAGATAACCCGAATACAACAGCCATTTGCATTATACTACAGCGCGGCTAGTGATAATCTGTTTTCCCAATTACCTATATAAATATATTTATAAATATATGTAAGCGAAGTTATAAATACATTATTTAGTTATCGACGTTATCGCAGGCAATATAAATTGTCAATTCCTAAACAAAAATAATGGAAACGCGTGATTTGTACATTCTATGTTTTAAAGATATAATAAATATTATTTTTGATAGGTTATGTAAGTATTGGGGTTTGGTAGTACATTACATTAGTTTTTATTGACAGTAGATGAATTAACAGTTTTATTTACGTAAATATCTATGTTAAAAATAAATGGTAATATTAATATGGTATATTTCCTCGTGGTTCATCTTCCCAGTTCCCACTAAAACTCGTTATGCGTTTACTGTTTTCAACGAAAGTGCTATTCATCCAGTGGCACCGAACACATACTTCAAGTAGTTCAATTGAACTGCCTTAAAAGAGGGGTGGGTGGGTAGCCAGAAAATACGACATTGAATATTTACCGAAACTGTTTGAAACCTTGATGCTAATCTACTTCTACTATATTATAAAACGCAAGTTATCACTGTTCTTTTCTTCCAACGCTTTTTTCTCAATTTTTTTCGTATAAATTCTAATGTTCGTTGTACGTCTTCGAAATTAGCACATTTCGCGGTCAAGTTTTTATCGTTCTTCGATTAACATCGGTTTCGGAATTTTTTACCCTAAACCTTTTCTCAATTCGACCGTTTTCGTTTTCCCCTACTGCGACGGGTCGCCTTTCTGGAAAGTAAAACCGACGGCCGATGATCGGTCGACGGCAGTCCGTACCGTACGTTGCCTACGTTCGCGAGATAACGTTTTCGGACGGCGCTGATAACCGCGTTCGATAACCGACCGCCGTTTCTCCGATAAACGTCCGAAAACGATGCGTCGTACCGCCTCTCGCTCTCCGCCTTTGAACGTTTCGCGCGGTCGAGCCCACCACTCTTGCCCTGCCTATAACAATTTCGCGCCGTATGATTATTTTACGTTTTCTCCCATCCTTTTTATCCCTCAACGACGATCGGACGTTCGTTTTTTCGCGTTTTAAAATTAGTCGACTGCCCGACACCCTTTCCCCGCGATTTACGACGGAAACGTATTTTTTTCCGTTAGTATTTCTCGCGTGGCCGTCGTTTTTTTCGTGCTGCCGTCGATCGACGTACCGTAACGGAGTCGTTTTTCGCTGCCAGATCGCTTTTTCTACTGTATTTTTTATTTTAAAAACGTCGAAAACGGTTTTCGGACCATTACGATCGATATTTCGCCGTAACTCGCGGATTTTTCGATATCGCGAAACACTTTAAATACACCGATTTTCGACGATTATTCAAGCAGCCACCGTGGCGCACTCGATAGGTAGGATTTAGGCGTTAGGTTAGGGACCGGTTAGGCAGGTTTCCTTACGGCGGTTAGCACGGCCGCCGCCCCGGATAATTTACCCTACGTTAACCGGGTTCGAATCCCGCTCCATCGGCGGCGGAGCGCGTTCGGTTTTTTGCATTGATTTTTTTTTTCGTTAATCATCCGGCGCTCTCCTTTACGCGCGTGCGCATTGAACGCCGGGCGTCCGAACGTCCGCGTATGCCCGTTACGCGACCGTATTACCGACGGAATTATATTATAGCCGACCGATTTCGACCGTAATAAATAATAATAAATTATTTTAAATTATTATTATTAATAATATATATTATTACGAGTTATTATTTTTTTTTTTCACGTTAAAAATACTTATATTTTTTTATTTATTATACCCTTAATATTTATACTCCGTTTTTTTTTTTACTCTTTCTAAATACTTATAATAATTTTTTTACACTATATAGATATGTCTCCGATTATATTTAAACGTATTGATTCTCAACTCTATAAAATTATACGTATGATTTCTATACAAATCGTGGTGGTTGGATTATATTATAAACGATAATTGTTTGAACTTATACATTGTTACGGTTAAAAATATAGTACACTGGTAGCTATGGTGGTGGTAAAACTTTTCACACGCACCTGCATCACACTGGAACCTGACAAGTGTTAGTGACCTAATTTAACCTGAATCCTACTGGAACCCGACTGGGGTAAGTGAGTGCGCCAAAGGCGTACTCCGCGCGGGGGGACTACCGTGATCGGTCAAAGACTGTTCACCCGAAAAGAATGTAATTAGGACCACTAGATTGAGAACGCCCATCAATACGCCGGAGGCGGATAAAATACTTTAATCGTTATGTACCCAAACTTCTCCACCGGAACACTACGGTAGCGGAAAAGCTATGGTGGTGGTAAAGCTTTTCGCCCACACCAGTATTCCACTGGCAGAACTGTGTTGGTGGTAAAGCTTTGGTTGCGGCAGGAGTATCAAGCACCTAGTCTACTATTATAAAACACAAGTTATCAGTTTTCTTTTTTTCCAAACGTTTTTTCTTAATTTTTAATATATAAATTCTGGAGTGAGTCGTACGTCTTACTAATTTGTGCGTTTCGCGGTCAACTTTTTATCGTCCATCCGTTAAAATCGGTTTCGGAATTTTTTACCCTAAACCTTTTCTCAATTCGGCTTTTTATTATTTGACAACTTTACTCTCCATGCGATTCTCTTGCCTCGCGCTCGCCACTCCTGATAACGGCGTTTCGCGCGGTAATGTCGATCGCGATAACCGACCGCCGTTTCACCGATAAACGTCCGAAAACGGTGCGTTGGACCGCCTATCTCTCTCCGCATGTAAAGGTTTCGCGCTGTAAATTATTCCCGACACCCGCCCGCCATTTATCCGATAAACGTCCGAAAACGGTGCGTCGGACCGCCACTCTCTCTCTGCCTTTGAACGTTTTGCGCCGTATATTTATTTTACGTTTTCTCCCGTCCTTTTTATCCCTCAACGACGATCGGACGTTCGTTTTTTCGCGTTTTAAAATTAGTCGACGACCTGACACCCTTTCCCCGCGATTTACGACGGAAACGTATTTAAAAAAAATTTTCCAATTTAAACTATTACCTACTGAAATAGTGTTGTTTTAAAACTAATGTTTTTACCCTTTATATTTTTAAATATATTATTATCAATTATCATCACCATTTTTATATTTAAATTTAATTTATTATGTCTAGGATTATTGAAAAGTTTATTCTCATTTTATAACATATATTTTAATTTAAACTCATATTTTGCACATGTGTGAAACGAATATTTGGATGGAAACATGTTTTTAAATTGGGAAAAGCTTTTCGTTATCCTAGGCTATTAAATTATTATAAAACATTTAAATGGTAGTTTGATTATGTATAATATATATAAAATGAAATTTTAAATTAATTTATCAGATTTATTTATTTATTTATATACTTATTTATTTTTAAAAAAATCATATTTTAAAATAGTTTTTAATAAAAAGTTATTTTGAAAACATTTATTGCTTTAATTTTGTAATATTATAAATTATGTATATAATTATTTAATTAACCTACTGATAAAGGAAGAAAAATGTTATATGTATAAGTATAAATTAAAATAAACATGTATTTATTTATTATAAATTGATGGTCAATGTTTTTTATTATATTTTGTGTTGATTGTTGTATGTAAAAATTATAAATTGTGCAACAATTATAAAAAATATATAATGTTAAATTATAATATTTTAATTGTTTGTATATTCATAAATGAGTACTATGATAATGTAATGTTTAATATATTTTATATTAATTTGTAATTATTTACATTTACATAATTTATAATTATTTATTATAAATCATAAAATGTGTTTTTTCATAGCATTAACCAAATATATTTATATAGTTGTAACAGTGAAGTGAATTCTTAGTTTAAAAAAAAAAAAAAAGTACTAATTAGATGTTTGTAATCCTTGTAATTCTTTATTTCATAGTTTTATACGTTATACCTATTATCATAATTATAATACCATTGATTATAAATATTATTTGATTGTATTTATAATCAATGCTAATATCCATAAATCAGTATATCACTATATGGCAAACAAAATAATAGCACATGAAAAAATATACTTAAGTTCAGTCAGATTATAATTTTCGTTTGAACTAAAAATATCAATTTAAAACAGCTATAAAAAAAAAATTGAGATTAGGGATTTTTCTAATATTTTAGTATGATGTTAAGTAATATGTAAGTATACTTCAGTAAAATTTTCAGACCCTAATACCAAAAATTGCCAATTTTATCAAACATTATATACGTAAAAACGAGAATTGTACGAAATATTCAAAGTCCAATATTTTGTAGAAAAATTAACATAACGGTTCCAAAATTATACCACATATATATAGTAGCTATGTGAACATCCAAAATAAATTTCAGGTCTCTATCTTAAAAATTTTCTGAGTTATCTTGAAATATAGGAATCGAATTCGTTGAAATTTCATTTTTTGCGAAAAATGCAGTTTTTTCGTCATTTTTCTGCCGTTTTTTCTACCGCATAGGGTCAATTTTGAGAAATTCGAAAAATTACCTAAATAAAGTACCAACTAGATCCACTTTGGCTACCGGCAACATACCCTATTCGTGATAATCGGAGCATTATTTCGGGTAGTAAAAATGTCTTCAGAATAAAAAAAAAAACAAAAAAAAATCACACATCATTGTAAAACCAATACATTCTTCGCTTCGCTCAGAATCTAAAATGATAAGATATTTTACGTAAACATTGTCAATGTTTAAATCATATACCAACATAATATTGCAAATGTGTATTTCCAATTAAGTATCCTACTATGATGATAAACAAAATCAATTAAATACCCCTACCTACATCTTTCCTCACAATCCTCACAATGTGGATTCATTAACGTTTAACGATAACCCCTATAATAATATAATACGAATACAGATTAGGTGTATTTATAAATAAACCTTGCACAATAATTATACGTATTTAATTTTATAAAAATACAATCGTATGGAAAATCGAAAGTGAACCGTTTAATAACAGTGACGTAAAAACTGACAAAAGCTCCTCCTACGTATGAAAAATAAATGAATTTCAAAGACGTATATTATCAAAACGAATTGAAAAAAATGAAAAATTTCTTCACGAAAATTATTTTTAAATTATTGCCCATGTCATAGAATAAAAACAAATATAGCATACTATTTAAAAAAAGTATAAAACCTAAAAATTTAATAGGAAAAAAAATTATAAAAAATTATATGTTTATGTAAACATATAGTGTAATATACACCAAATATTTTGTAAAAAAAAAAAATTGAAAAACTTCAAAATTGACTGAGAAAATGAGTGTAGTAAGTTATTTGGATCACCCTGTATTTGAAAATTTTTAATGTAACCTTTTTGATCGGCTAAACACCAAATTTTGTAACCACGTTTAATGGGTTTCATAGGATTATATTGTTTCATAGAGTTTCTTCCCTTAAAAATTATCATAGACTCATCTACAGACAATTCTCCTGTGCCATAATAAGAAGTAGAAAATTTTTTTGTGCAATACTCAATTAAAGGTTTAAGTTTAAAAAGTTTATCTTTATTATTAGAAGGAATTAATGTATTATCTTGAACATGAATATTACTAAGTATTAAATCAAATCTATTTCGAGACATAGTATTAGATACTAATTTGACACCAAGTTACCAAGATCAGGAGCACAAGACCAGTAGTTTTTCCAGCTTGGTAATTCGTGATATCCCATTAAAAAATTAATACCGATGAAATTTAACATTTCATGACGTTTAACATTAATTGTTTTGCCTCTCTGTGTACCATATAAATTAGTTTGAAATATAAGATGATTAAGAAACCCGTCTAAAAATTCTATAAAAATTGATGTTGCCGTATCACCATGAAAAAGTCCTTCTACCGTCCCACATGGTAGAGTATATTCTGGATTTACTGTAGTACAGTTTATTTTAGACCATACACGATTAGGCTCATATAATTCTTCAGACTCGTTAATATTAATAGTTGTATTTGTATATTGAGAATTAGATAAAGTTTCTATTGATTTTTTTTTAGGATTTTTTTTATTTTTATTTGTAGTAGAAATACTTGATAACGAATTAGAAGTGCTAGACAATGTATTGGATGGAATACAAATTATTATTGGTTCCTGAATCTCTAACATAGGCACATCTAAATCTAAAGTATTATTATCTAATATAACATCATAATTAGCATAAGGATTACCATCATACTCAGGAACTGTGTCAATACGCACCGAGTCAAACTCAATATGTTTTTCATCCGACGACTCTTCATCTGTTTGTGTACTATTATCTAATGGAATTTCTTCATTTAGCCATTCATATATAATATTATTACTTTTATTAAGATGAGACATGATTAAATAAAGATATTATATTATAATATAAATAAAAACAATAAGATAAATAAATTAAATATATGTAAAAGCACGACACGTACAACGTGAAAAACGAGATTGACTGACAAAGTGCAAAAGTAAACTCGCTCTCGCTGTGAACCGACGATACTCACAGGTCCAACTGAAATATAAGCAATTATTTAGAACGAAATAACATCAGAATACAAAAATAACATTTGATAATAAATTTATACGTATCCCAATAATTCTATCGTTTTACATTTTGTTTGAAAAGTCATTAAGATAATCTATAACAAAAATAAAATAGGCCATTATCGAATAAGTGTTTCTAGAAAATCCGATCTATAAATAACCATTTAACAGACGAATTATGATAGAATATTGATTATTTCTTTTTTCCGCACATTAAATGCATGGTATTTGTGAGTACCAATAAATCGGAAAATGTATAATAATGAACAATAACGTGCAATTTAATTTTAAAATGACGGTACTTTAAAGTACCGTCGGTCAACAAAGGGTTAATAAAACAAAAGGTAATTTTTTCTTCGTCATTATATTATTACCCACATTAAGAAATAAATAAAAATAAATTTTTTAATATACTTTTAAAATATAATAATATAACATACATAATTACAAGTAGGTACAATAATGCGGCTATAATTTTATAATTTTTTTTTTTTTTTTTTTTTTTTTTGGGCTTTTCACGAGCCATATAGACTCTTGGCCGCTAAAACTAATTCCTTCCATCGTTCTCTATTGTATGCTTGTTCCCAGTCTCCTCCAGTTTCTTCTAATAATTCCTTGACGCTATCCTTCCATCTTTTCCGTGGTCTTCCCCTTGGCCTCTTTCCTCTTATCATATAAGTCAATGCTCCTTTCAGTACACTTCCATCGGCCTGCCCATTCTATCCTTGTCCCTCTGGTAAATTGGACCACATCTTCTCTTTTGTAAAGCTGGTATAGTTGGGTGTTAGTTCTTATTTCCCATTTTTGTTCCTCGTTGTTGAATATGGGTCCATAAATTTTTCTAAGAATTTTCCTTTCGAATAGACGTAGTTTTTCATCATCGCCTTTTGTCGTTGCCCATGTGGCACATGCATATGTCACTACAGGTCGAATGTAACTAATGTATAGATGTTCTTTTGTTTTTCTTGACAACAGCTTTGATTTAAAGAGGGTCCCCAGTGCATAAAGGCATCGGTTACCAGCGTCCAATCTGATATTTATCTCTCCATGCATGTTGTTTTGGTTATTTAGAGTAGACCCCAGGTACTTAAACTCTTGTACTTGTTCGAAGATGTTATTTCCCACTTGGAGGTTATTATTATCACCCCTTCCTCGTTTTACCATCATGTATTTAGTTTTTCCACTGTTGATTGTTAAGCCAATATAATTTCCAATCTTCAACAGTACTCTGAATACTCTCTTTCGAATTCCCAATAACCACTATATCGTCTGCATATGCTAGTAGGATATTTCCTTCGTCAAGGTTTAATGTCTCAGTTTGTGGTTTCTTTCTTATTACACTCTCCAATGCCATATTGAAGAGAACTGGTGACATCGCATCCCCTTGTTTTAATCCACTATTTATTGTAAACGAAGACGATATCTCGTTGTTCAACTTGACTCGGCTGCTGGTGTTTGTGTTACACAGTTTTATCATGTTGCTTAATTTAGCTGGTACACCAAAGTTTTTAAGGATTTTCCATAATCTTTCTCTATCTATGCTATCATAGGCTTGTTTGTAGTCTATAAAAACCATATGTAGATCTTTCGCAAATTCGTAGCTTTTCTCCATAATTTGTCTTATGACAAATATGTGATCAGTAGTTGATTTATTTTTTCTGAATCCACTTTGGTATTTACCCACTATCTCATCTGTGTATATTTGCAATCTTTTAAGTATAATTAATGATAGTAAATTATATCCAGAATTCAACAGTGTTATGCCCCTATAATTTTCGACTTTATTTCGGTTACCTTTTTTGAAAATTGGACATATCAATGATTCATTCCAGTCTTTTGGTATCTTTTCCTTTGTCCATATCTGTTGAATTAGGTTATGTAAGTATTTTGTTAGGTTTTGTCCTCCTAACTTCAGTAACTCAGCAACAATTTTCAGCGGCGGATTGGTTAAAAATTTCGGCCCGGGAATTTGATATAAATTCAGCCCTCGTTTAAATTTTATAAGACAATGACAATGTACAATAATTATAACTAAGATTGTTATTAATATCATTGGGTACTTGAAATTTTTATCAAACATCTGAAATTACTTACCAATTTACAATTTACAAATATCATAATTTTAAATACAATTGTAACTACTAAATTAATATTAACCCTTTAAGGCGCAGAACTAATTTTATTTGATGCAAATTACGAAATCGTGGCATATATGGAAGCCACTTTTACTCATATTCATAGATGATACTAAGTTGTAACTTAGTAAAACTTTAGTAATTTTAGTAGTATTTGTATTCATAAAACGAATTAAGTTAATACTTAGTAAAATATTAGTAAAATTTTAGTGAAACTCAAAAGTTAGTAAATAATAAGATTTTAGTATTCATAGATAATAATATAATATTAATAGGTTAGATTAGAAAATTGTTAGGGGATAATTAGTCATATCTTAGGAAGCTCTATAGTTCACTTAATAAAATATACTTGTAAAAATTTACAATTAATCATATTTTGATCATTTTTCTAAATTAAGAATGGATGATTATGTGAATTTTGTTGACGATTATGAATATTTAGATGATATGCATAATGACAGAGTGCGAAAATCTTACAAGAGAAACATTATTAATACCAATCCTATAGAATTGTATTCAGATTATGAATTTTTTAGGAGATTTTGTTATCATATAGAATATCTATTTATCTATATTATAGATTCACCCACCAAAATTGTAATCAGCTGATAGTTGAACGTTATTTTTACTACTCTATGTTATCTTGTTAACGTATTTCGCGGTCTTTTTGCTGTTCTTGGGAGACAATTCTTGAATCATGTCGAAGTTTTTGTCGCAATAGACAAAAATATTTGT
>JAIUCT010005549.1:0-10980 GCA_021307375.1 Tetraneura akinire | reverse complement strand
TACATCACAATAAACACTAAAATACAAACCATAATATTTCTTATTCTGAACATACAAGTTTTTCCATAATAATGACAACTTTATTGAAAACAATTGCTGAAAATTGTTGACAACAACATTACCCATGTTGCTACCTATATTTTACAACTGTATCCACACAAACATGATTCTCCTCATATTAAGCTTACATTATCTAAATTTTTACTTCAAGAAAATCTTCCTTCAAAAAATAAAGCAACAACTGCCTAGAAATTTTAATCAATAATCTTATACTATCCTCTCCTAACAGAATACAAACTCTGCTCTACTTATGTATTTCATGTACATTTATATAACTGCAAATTTCCTAATTCTTTAATAAATTTATGATTTGTTCTTTTAAATAAATGATAAAAAATTAATTTCATTAGAATCCTTATTACATACAATTTATAAAATATTTTCAATATGTTTTAAACAAATTAATATTGTTATAACTTATATACTCGTAGTTATTTCACATTATTGTACATAATTCAATAAAATATGTTATTTTAATTATTTTAATAGTGATAAAAGTACTTACTTAATTGATAAAGGGACACATAAATCATCTATTTTTATATTATTTTTGTCCATGTCTTTCCACAATTCCACTAAGCATATGTCTTTCAATGTTGGATCTAAAACACAACACAATTATTTAAAATTATTTATTAATAAAGAGTTCAAATTTCATACTCATATTTAAAACATGAAGATCATCATGATCCTTAAGATGACAAATTTCTTCTCTGTTTAGGTCATAGTCTAATAACCTAAAAGGCACAGTAGTTCTAAAAATTGGGCTGGTACCACCAGATATAAATACCCTGTCTTTAATTACTAAACAAATCTGTCTTCTCCTTGCACATGGTGATATGCCTTTTGGTAATATTGTTAACCATGAAGAAGTTTTTGGATCGTATCGGTTTATATCTTGATAATGTGAGTCCATAATTCTATTGAAGCCACCGAATATGTATAAAAATCCATTGTATACAACTATAATAAATATAAATAAATATAAGTAAAATATAACTAAACACTTAATTGTTCTATCATACATGCAGAATGACTACGTCGTCCTGGAGGTATTTGGCCATATACTTTTGGTCGAGTCCAAGTTTTAGTAAGTGTATCTAAATAATATATATTAGAACAATATACTTCGCTATCAGTTTGCCTTGGTGCATGTCTATCACCACGACCACCAAATATATACATTTTATTATCAATAGCAGTTGCAGTGTGGAAATCTCTAAATGATGGTGATCTCCCCTAAAAGTTAATAATTAGAAATAAAATAAAATGTAATATTATAATTATAATTTATAATATATACATACTTGTGTCTTTACTATATTCCAGATCATTGAACGTAAATCTAACATATATAAATCTCGAGCAAATTCACTGGGCTGCTCTTGAAATCCACCAAATATATACATACAATTATTAATAATACATGCTGAATGGCCATCTCTTGGTACAGGTTTATTTCCAAAAACATCTGGTGTAGACCATTTTTTATTTTCTTTATTAATATATATAAAATAAAGTTTTCATTATATAACAAACTTTTAACCCAAAAACAATTAAAATATAAACAAATACAAAATAAATAACTCTTAATAATAAACATTTATGTGGCATATTATATAGAGAGAACAATAAGCAGAATATATAGTAATATAGAGAGTATCTGGCATGAAGAATGACTTCCGGAGGACTGGAACACCGCATTAGTATGTCCTATTCACACAAAAAAAAATGATCCACAAGAATGTAGTAATTATACCAATAGCATTACTAGATACAACGTATAAAGTCCTAGCATATTGTATACTGGATAGAGTAAGGCCAATAGCAAAGACTTTACTAGGGGACTACCAGGGAGATTTTAGGCTGAATAGATCTATAACGGATCAGATTTTCGTAATAAAACAGAGCCTCCAAAAAATTTGGGAATATAATAAAGATGTACACATATTCTTTGTAGATTTTAAAAAAGCTTATTATTCTATTCATAGAGAAAGCCTAATAAATATACTCAAATAATTTATATTCCCAAGTAAAATTGTAAACCTCATTGGAGCCATCATCAACCAGACGGATATAAAGGTTAAAATAGCGAATATAACATCCCAGCCTGTGAAGGTCACGACAGATCTCCGGCAAGAGGATGCACTTTTCCCAGTGTTGTTTAACCTGGTATGTAAAAAATAGTACGAGAAATGAGTGTTTCAGAAAGAATTGCACTAGAAAAGATAACAATAGGACTCTTAGGAGTTGATATCGAGACAATAAAAAGGCTGGGAAAAAACTTTTAAGGGCAGCAGAGAAAGTGGGATTAACCGTTAACGATGATAAATTATGGACTAGAACCACATATTAAGTTAGGAAATATTTTTAAGAAAGTATCACAATTTAAATATCTGGGATCTATTATTACTCAAGATAATGAACTTAAAAAAGAGGTGTTGTTGAGAATACAACTAGTTAATAATGATTACTATGGATTAGAAAAAGTACTGAAATCTAGGACCCTCTCTAAAAATTTAAAAATAAGAATGTACATGACATTATTATGACCGATTGTCTTGTACGGATCTGAGACGTGGGCATTGAGAAAAGCCGAAGAATAGAGGAGAATAGTTATTTGAAAAAAAAAAGTATTAAGAAAAATATATGGACCGGTCTTTGATAATCAAATAAATGAGTGGAGGAAATTGCATAATTATGAAATCCAAATGCAGTTTCAGAGGCCTGATATAATTACAAAGATCACAAAAAGAAGACTCTTGTGGGGGGGGGGTCATGCCTGGCGTAAGCAAGATTCTCTAGTTGGGTTGGTAATAGAGGAAGAGCCTATAGGGAAAAGACCTTTAGGGAGACCCAGGTTAAGGTGGGAAGGACATAAAATCGACAGGACCAGGAATCAGATGGAGAGAAGTTGTAGAGGGCAGGGGCAGATGGCAAGAACTGTTTTTAGCGGCATGGTCTTAAAAGCCTATACCAATATAGAGAAATTATACAGAATACTAAAGAACTTACTATCATAATGTTAGTAGCAGAGAAAGTTATTATTAGGAAATAGTGTAATTTCTTAAAGGATAAGTAAATTATTTAATAGAAACGTGATGATTCAACAAAATATTATACATATATTAACCATTCTTGATTATTATAAGATTTTTTTCAATGTTAACCTATAAATGATACAGTGAAAAAGTATGAGTAACTCCACGACCACTTATTTTTAAGAATGATATTTGGTATACATTTTTCAATTATCTAAGATATCAAATAAATTACAAATAATTTTTTTTCTTGTTATGTATGTAAACACTTTTTTTACCTAAAATAATGCTCTGATTTTCACAAATAGCATAAGTTTCCGATTGGAAAGAGTTAATTTAGTATCTCATGTATCAAATAACATAGCATATGCTGATGATATAATAATTTTGGGTGATATGAAGCAGGATATTATAAACAGTACGGCAAACCTAATGGAAATAGGCAAACATATGGGACTGTCGATAAATCAGGAAAAAACCAAATATATGTTCATGACTAGGAAAGTAAGAGATGTTGAAGATGAAACCGACTTAGAAGTTAATGGGATTTTCTTTCAACAAGTACAGGACTTCAAATACCTTGGCATCAACAGAAATAATAGAAACTGTATGCATAATGAAATTAAATTTCATCTAAAAGCTGGAAATGTATGCTATTTTGCTATGACACATCTGTTTAAGTCAAAATTATTGTCCAGGAAAACTAAGGAGAAATTAGTAAAAAGTAGTAGTAAGGAGGATTTAGTAAAAAGAAAATATGAATTATAAAAATGTTAGTGATTAACTGATTATATATCAAAATAATTTAGAATTTAAATTTCATTTATATTAAAGACCCATTTAAACATAAATTAAAAGTCCGCACCTTCAATATGTTAATTTGTTTCATAAATTTACTGCCCATGGTGGTTTCAATTTTTAAATATACGTATTATTAATCAATGTTTCTTGTGTTCTTTTTTTTCTATTGTTTAACAATGTATATAAAATTATAAAAGTTCAAATCATTACCAATGTATATTCCATTCTATTTTAGTAATAATTAAAAAGTTACCTTTATGTATATATATTCATAAATATGTAATCGCGGATAACGCAAAGTATATAAAACTAAAGAACTAACCAACCAAATTTTGTATTTTAAGCCAAATTGAGAAAATTTGAGCGACTCATATATAAATGATATGGGCAATGTGTACATTTCCCGGGCTATGTGAACTTTATTAAAAAATTAATAAATATCATTATAATATGTAATTTATTAAATATTAGAGACAATCGAATTATTTTTAAGTTTATTGATATTATTTTAAATATTTTTGTTCGTACGAGGTAAACTGTTAAGACATTTTGAATTACACAGTAGCCCAGATTTTTTCCCAAATATCAACTGGCTTATATAAATCTGCAAAAGTTATAACAGTCATCGGTCGGTAGTTTCATTTATCAACGAAATAATATGACAATTATTAGATAGTTTGTGGGAAAATACCTATTTAGAATTACTAGAATTCAGATTATATTTTGTTCATAAAATCATATTATAATTCGAATACGGACAACTTGACATTGCTAATTCGTCATTCGTGATTTTTCGATACAATTAATAATACCAGTACATATAATAATCATTGTATAAAAGACGACGAAACAGCGATGCCAATTTGTCCTATAAAATATTGATCAATTATATGTTATTTTTTGTACATGTGTCCAATATTGTAAATGTAAATAAAAACATACTTTGCAATTCAAAATGTTATAATGGTTTAACTAATACAAACAATTTCTTTTTAAATAATTTTATATTAAAATATTATATTATTATGTAATTATAAATTGTAAGTTTTATCATTGTCGTGAACCGTAGTTATATATTACATCACTTCGACAGTAGACACATAGTAAGACAACAGTAGTTTACATACTAAATTTTCAGTAACGATTATGGTATTAAGAAATAAAATATTACTTTTTCTTTTGGATTTTTAGTTTGGACCGGAACACTTACAAAACGAGAACGGCGAACGACAACGATTGAAAATAAAAAGTAACTACCTAGTACCTATTATAATCTACTGTTTTATAGTACACACTACACGACTACACGAGTTCAATTAATCGATTCTGATAGAGATAAATGAACCGAATGAGTTGATTTGGTGCATAGAGTAATATAGAGAGGCCGTTTCCCTATAAAGCCTGTATACTGGGTTGATGCACTATTAGACTCCCTTTTGCAGTGTGGCCATGAATGCAAAAAAAAAAATGTATACCAAAAAATATCAAATCAGGATTTGATATCACTACTAAGAGATAACCAAACACTTTGTAAACACCACGGACTAAGATATACTAAGTATATTAGTCCGTGGTAAACACTTCTCTATCACATCGACGTAAACAATTTTTGATTGCATCCCTTATTTAATTACATTTTATATAATAATATTACGTAATAAAAAAAGCGATTTTTGTGTTGTATGGTCCTTTAATAAAGATATTTTGGTTTAAAAATAATTAGTCAATTGTGTCTATTATCCGTGTATCAAACTTTACTTAACGAAATTCAAGATGTTTAATATGGCTAACCTGTAAAAGGGAGTCTAATAGCGCATCAACAATTTTACTAAACGGCTTCTCTATATTACTCTATGATTTGGTGTTGTAGAATGAATCGATTCAATTGTAACACCATAGATTACATATTTATTAGATTAAATATGTAAAATCTATGGTAACACTGTTTAACGAAACAAAACCACAGCATAGAAAACTGACGAATGGATCGTTGCAGGAACAATTCCAGAGGTGCGTTACCCTGCGTTACCTCAATTCCAGACGTTCCAACTTCCAAGGTCCTATTACGCATGCGCGTAAAATTTATTATATACTTGGTTTTAATCACGATTTAAGATACATATCTTGATATCTTAAATCGTGGTTTTAATTTAACATTTCATTCACATATCACATTATATGCACCATGGCTAAATAACATTATTTATTATTGTTTTTATTATTAACATTATTATTTTTGTTATTTAGCAATGATATGCACCATATCAACATGTCTCCATTTATATCTCAATCGATTATTGACTGTACAATTATATATATATATATATCATTTTATGTACATAATGTCATGGTAGTTGGATTATATTATATAAGACAATTGTTTGAATGTATATGTTACAGTTAAAAAATATAGTACAGGATATAGTATTTTACAAAGAAAGAATAAATAATTACAACAAATTTATAGATTTATAGTTTTCTATATTTTTGTGTTAAAACATACTAACATTTATTACAATATTAAATTTTTAATATACATATATATTAACTATAGTCTATTCAGTGAAACGCAAATTCATTTACTCAACAAAATAATTTAAAAGTATAAGTATTTTTAATAATTAATAATATTCCGAATATTAAATAATGTTCTATTGATAATAATAATTTGCACGAAATTGATTATTGATAATATAAAGTGCATGACGAAATAACTAGGTATGATCACAACTTTTTGATACGCACAATTTTGTGTAAAATGGTGGGAGTCTTCCGCCTGTTTTCATTGGCGGATTTTATTTATGACTAAATAACTATATGTTTATAACTATAATATGTTTAATCTAATCTGTGATTAAAGTAAAATAATAACAATAATAATAATCTTAATAATAATATAGACGTGCGAAGAAATATAAGCCAATCAAAAGACGCGGAAGTCTCCCACCCTTCTGCGCTGACAGAACGAAACTCGGCAAATTGTGATCATACCTATTTATTTCGTCATGATAAAGTGATAAATAATATGTAAAATTTCGTTTTTTCTACCGCTTATAGTCAATTTTGAGAAATTCGAAAAATCACCCAAATAAACAAGCACGTATTCAGGATCAATTTTCGGGGGGGGGGGGGGGGTAAAAATTTTTAATATATGAAGTAAAAATAAATGATTATATTATACGTAGTTATATATGTAGTTAGTCTGTTATATTATAAATATAAAACTACTTTAAAAATTTCTGGGGGGGTTTGAACCCCTAAAACCACCCCTGGATACGGGCTTGCAAATAAAGTACCATCTACATCCACTTTTACATGTGAAACTCGCTATTGATGAAAATCGGAGCGTTATTTCGGGTAGTGAAAGTGTTTTCAGAGTATTTATACTTATGGATTCTAAGATTTTCGTTTTCCTAAAAATATAAAATTTAAACAGCTATAAAAAAAAATTGAGACAATGGATTTTTCTAATATTTTAGTATGATGTTAAGTAATATATAAGTATACTTCAGTAAAATTTTCAGACCAAAATACCCAAAATTAACAATTTTATCACACATTATATACGTAAAAACGTGAATTTTACGCAATATTCAAAGTCCTATATTTTGGAGAAAAATTAATGTAACGGTTCCAAAATTATACCACATATATATAGTATATATATAGTACATATATATAGTAGCTATGTGAACACCCAAAAAAAATTTCAGGTCTCTATCTTAAAAATTGCCTGAGTTATCGTGAAATATAGAAATCGAATTCGTCGAAATTTCATATTTCGCGAAAAATGCAGTTTTTTCGTCATTTTTTCGCCGTTTTTTCTACCGCATAGCGTCAATTTTGAGAAATTCAAAAAATGACCTAAGTAAAGTACCAAGTACGTCCACTTTGCTACCCGAAACATACCCTATTCGTGGAAATCGGAGCATTATTTCGGGTAGTATTTTTGTACACAGACATAAATTAAAAAAATAAAAATAAAAAATAATCACACATCATTGTAAAACCAATACATTCTTCGCTTCGCTCAGAATCTAAAATTTAATTTAATTAATTTAAATAAATAGAAGTTTAAATTTTCTAATTCATATACATAGGTATACCCTCTAAAGTTTTTTACGAATACACAAATATTTCAATATATTCAGTTGCAAATTTTTAATTTATTAGACCAGTGATTCTCAACTGGGGTGACATAATCTCAGTGTAAAGGTGACATAAATGATTGAAGGTATAAGAAAAAAATAAGAGAAGTTAATTTTTTTTTAATAAAATCTTACCTGGCTTAATGACCATTAGTAGGATGTTTTGGGGGCTTCTGGAACCACCGCCACACCGCCACACCACCAAAACACCGCCAGGCCCGGTAGATCCACCGCTAACCCCCCACCACCATACACCGCTCATAGCGCCGCCGAAGAGGTGGCACCACCATACCCCGCTCATAGTGCCGCCGCCCGAACGCATACGTCATGATGAAGTGCCCCCCCCCTTCTTACCTATACCGCGCCACCATACAAATACGTAATCACGCTGCCCAAACAATCATTTGATTTTACCGCGATTATTTGAATTATGTTATCGGTTGATGTTATTATAATACTATATTTATATTCTATATATTTGAGTGAATCTTCTATTATTTATTACAACACTATGTTATCATAATATAATTAATATTATATCCATAATATATTTATATATATATATTTGCAAGGTGGTAGGTCTTATAAATTATAAGTATAATATTATATTTGCTTAATCGTGGGAATTATAAACCGTTATTTCTCGGAAATGATAAGTAAAAATGCTTTAACATATTCATATATTGCTTAGTGGTAGGTCTTATAAGTATAATATTATATTTGCTTAATCGTGGGAATTATAAGCCGTTACTTCTCAGAAATGATAAGTGAAAATGCTTTAACATATTCATATATTGCTTAGTGGTAGGTCTTTTAAATTATAAGTATAATATTATATTTGCTTAATCGTGGGAATTATAAACCGTTTCTTCTCGGAAATGATAAGTAAAAATGCTTTAACATATTTATATATTGCTTAGTGGTAGGTCTTTTAAATTATAAGTGTAATATTATATTTGCTTAGTCGTGAGAATTATAAGCCGCTACTTCTCAGAAATGATAAGTAAAAATGCTTTAACATATTAATATACTGCATAGTGGTAGGTCTTATAAATTATAATTATAATATTATATTTGCTTAATCGTGGGAATTATAAGCCACTAATTCTCAGAAATGATAAGTAAAGATCATATAAGCCGACATTTCCAGCAATAATAATAATAATAAAAGGGGGAGGAAGATAAATAAGTCATTATTTTGTAGAAATGATGACGATTTAAAATGCATAATTACGATAGGTCCAGAAAAGTAATTATTTCATATATATGATGAGTATAATACTATATTTTTTGCAATATTACAATAACATATATAATGAGGGAGCGTTCAGTAATGTTATAAGTGTTTATACCCTGGTCTGTGACACATGTTATAATCACTTTTACTCGCGCTCCTGTATTTTTATATTTTCGTGTTGTGTTCTATCATTGTTTTACTCGTGTTTATTTTATTTAATATTTTATTTCATAATGTTTTCATGTGTAGTGTGTAATAAAGTATATAGTCGAAGTGATGCATTATCAAGACATGCTCAAACACATAAAAACGTTTATTTTACATGCGATATTTGTTCAGACATTTTCTCTCGTAAAGATTCTCTTACAAAGCACATTAAACGTAAACATGGTGAGAAAATCGATCAAAATAAGATCACGAATAATATTTTTAATTCCGACATAACTGCCGGCCCATCAACTATTGTACATAAGGATGAAAATGCATGGTATGATGACGGTAACGACGACTTATTTTTGAACGTGAACGAACAAGGTGAGATTTTATATTAATATAAACATAACGCGTTAATTTTTTGTTTATAAAGTAAATTATTTTACAAGTATAATTCAACGTTAATTTTTCAATATAATATTTTAATAATAAAGTAAATTATATTACATACAATGAAAATGTTATATAAAATAATTTTTGTTCGGACGTGTATAAAATTAGTTTTTTTTATTTTTGTAGTGGAAAAAAGATCGAACTGGTATGATGACGGTAATGATGAGTTATTTTTGAACGTGAACGATGAAGGTGAGATTTTATATTAATATAAACACAACGCGATAATTTTTGATTATAAAATAAATTGTTTTACAAGTGTTAATACACCGATAATTTTTCAATATAATATTTTAATAATAAAGTAAATTATATTACATACAATGAAAATGTTTAATAAAAATAATTTTTTCGTACGTGTATAAAATTAGTTTTTTTTTTTTTTTTTTTTTTTTTTTTTTTTATGTAGAGAAAAAAAGATCGAACGATGATGAAAATACCGTTAACGCGTGGAATCGGAAAAAGGCTCGTCTTGATCTAGTTGGAAACGCTGTAGGATTTCTCGAAATAGGCACTTCGTTTAATAATATTATCACATGGTACTATGGTAAAAATACACATAACATTTTCGATTACAATAATTTTTTAAACTCATTAAAATCAGAGTTAATATCGCTTATACGATCAAGAGACTTGCCAATTAAATTCAATCTAAAACTAGAAAGTACATATAACATCCCTAACATAGAAAACTCGCTCGAGAACAGGGCATTTAAAACCACGGCCAGGGCGGTTTTTTTCGACAGCGATTTGGTTAATATTATTGAGGAAGAATTTTCGAAAATTTTAGTTGAACAAGATGCGTATGCGGGGAAGGGTAGTGGATATACATTACAATGCATTGACGGATTATTACTAGGTATATATCGATATACACCTATAAGCGGTTCATCGTTTATTCCACTACCCGCATATATACAATATAAAAAAGCCGTAATAAATCCCCAAAATAAAGACGAACAATGTTTTAAATGGTCCATTCTAGCGCGACACGTAGTGGGTGATAATAAACATCGTGTAGGTGAAAATTATGCCATGCATGAAAACAAATATAATTTTTCTGACTTAAGTTTTCCAACACCAGTAT
>JAIUCT010005531.1:0-10166 GCA_021307375.1 Tetraneura akinire | reverse complement strand
ATATTTAGTTGGATAATGGTTATAAGTACCTTCAGTATCACTCTCATCAGTAGAAGAACTTAATTTTCGTTTTTTTTTTCATTGTTGCTTCAAGTTCACTTTTAGTAGCAGATGTTTCAATCTCTACTTGTTTGTGCCAAGCTTTTTTGAAATTTGCTAAAACATATAAGTAGGTGGCAAAACAATGATTTTACTTAAGGTTACTATATTTACAAATTGCATTAATATATTTGATTTACTATTGATAATTACAACAAATTAAAAAAATTATAGATACCTACCATATAATTTTTTGTCTAAAATTTTTATTTTATAAGACTTCCATGTTGGATCTGGATCTTCAGCTTTAAGTAATTCGGCACTAGTAACTTTGATTAATGGCCATAGACAATATTGTATTGACGAAGGATTTATCAGTATTGTTTCCTCAATATTAGCTACTTGTTCAAGCCAATTAATAGGTACAACACTGTAATCGTTAGAATCAGTAAACATAACCACTACCCAACGTTTGTAACGCTTGCCCTAAAATAATTAAAAACAAAATGAAAGAATTTTACTTGTCTTATGACTTTTTTAATTATATATATACGTATATACCTATATACACAAGTAAATTAACATTATTTCATTAGCAAATTTAAAGGGGAAGATATAGCCAATCCCCTTGGCCCTCATGGCACATTTGAATAATATTAAATAATATTTTTATTCAAATTTTGTACCCATGTACCTACAGTTATTGCACATTACAATTTATAATATAAAATACTTTAACACTAATATGAGTGTTTTTATTATAAATTTATGTACCCATCTAATATAGGTACTCGTATTGTTTTGAAAAATAGTTTCTCCAAAATAAAATCTTAAAACTGCAACTGTTATGAATAATATAGCTTTTATTAGGAATTTAAAAATTTAATATATTTTTGTCATTTAATTTTGTTTTTATAGACTATTTGATTTTAAAAAGAACAAGAAATTTAAATATTAAATCTACCTATAGTTTTTTATACCTAACACCTTTGTAGTAACACCAACATATTATTTTATTTTATGCGAATAGTGTAATATTTTATAATAGGTAGGTAAATAACAATTGATATAAAAAAAAAAACACGATTCATATAAAAAATATTAAGTTAGAGGGAACATAATATACCTATTGATATTAATCTCTACAATACACAAATTAAAGGTATAAAATACATTAACTTACCTTACTATGTTTTTCGTATTTGTTCATTACAACAATACTTATGTAAATGTTAATAATGTTATTAATAATAATATAATAATGTTATTAACAATTTTTTGTTTTTAACAATAAATTTACAAAATTTTTAACTAATCACGAGTTCGCAAGTTCACAACACATTACACAATGGTTTACGAATTATGAACACGTTGTCACGTTATAAGTTTATAACCTAAAATCGACATAGGTACAACTTTTGGTTTTTCATTAATGACCGCCAATCGGAGTACGGAAAATAACATGGATATTTGTCACTGATAATCGGTGGCGGGGTAGGAGAGGGATACGATTGAAGCACGCGATAATGATGGTGTCTCGTGTCGTCATCTCGGTTGTTGACAAAAATGGAAAACACAAGATAATTATATAATTATAGATTATTTATTAGAAACTCTTTTTATGGTGGCTGCGGAATAGCTTGTATACAAATTATATTATTATAATATTATAAATTGCATTCATGTTATTATGTATATTTATTTATATTGAATGTTATATATTGGCGCAACTAGGAAGGACTTGGGAGGGCTTAACACCACAAAATTTTTTCATACCTATTGGCTTAGGTTTTACACATGTGATTCAGATTAATTTTGTAGGACTATAGACCCCTCTATTTAGAACTAGTTGCGCCAATGATGATATATTAAATATTAAAAGATATTGCTACTATTGTTATAATACATTTTGCAATTCTTGCATGATTATTATATATTATAATATAAACAGTAAGTTAAACGAGACAGCCATTATAACTACATCTTGTAAACATTGAAATAATGATAAAACATAGGTAATAGGTATACAGAAATACAACTTCCCAATGATGTTTTATTGGAATGTTGTAGGGAAGTAAAATTTTTTACGTTATTGGGATGTATTTAATTTTAAACCCAGTAACAATTTATACAAAACAAACTTTAAACGTCTTATAAACGTTACAATGTGACGTTACAAATCATACACAAAAAATACATTGTAGAGATGTTGGCAACAAAGAATGTTCAGTGGGCACAGATTTGAAAAAAGAAAGGAGTGTTTGTTTCAAATAAGTTGATGTCCTTGAACCTTGAAGACGATCTGTACATTAGGAAAAACAAAAATATGTTTTTTCCAGTGTTGTTTTCGAAAAGATCGTTGAGTTCATATACCTCTTGGACTATAGGCCGTATATTTTTTATATGTACTTATATAACCATATACGTATCCCACCACTTAGAGTTGTGTAAAAAAAAAAAAAAAAGAAAAATAGTTGATGGATGATAGAATGACAGGCCATGCACCCCGGCGTGGAAGACGGTTCTCACGTACTCAAACTAGTTTTATATATGTTATATCTGTTATGACATTGTGCCTCTTCGAGTGGTAAATATATTAAAATGTGTTTACCGTTTTTATCGAGTTCATGTACCCCCGGCGTAAGGTTTAATTAAAAGTAAAAAAAACAGATTATGCGTCTCCGAGTGGTAAACAACTTAAATAATATTAATTTAAAAAGTAGTAAACATATTGGGTTTACTACAGTATGAAGAAATTTTTAATATGACTGTAACAAACGATTTTTGGGTTTAGTATGTATGGGTATGTGTCTTCGCTCGGTTCATTTACATCTTGATCATTTTATCAAAATATTGAAGAAAAATAATTATTAATCTTTTAATTAATATTGTTTAATTTTTTTCTTAAAAATCAAGTAAGAATTTTTTTTTTCAAATTAATTATTTTTAACAATATTTGTTTTTTATTACGTATATGTTCTCACATTAATTTTAGAAAATATGGATGATGTTGCAATTGCAAATATTTTATTAAAAGAAAAGGAAGACATTCCTGCAGAAAAATCCGAAGACATTCCAGTTGAAAAATTTAAAAAAGGTAGATCGGAAACATATTATTTTAAAAATATAAAAAATATTATAGATTTTACACACTTTTTGAAATATATTAAACCGAAATTAATTTTTAAATTAAAAGAAATATGTAAAACGTCTTCATATAAATTTAATTTATTAATCGATTGTGTTTACGAAAATTTATTAACCAACGAATTATGTGATGTTTCTTTTAAAACTAAAAATGTTATAATATACTCTCAAACTAAATTACCAAATATTTTAAATAATATGTTTAATAAATTACTGAAAGAAGAGACCGATTTTGTAACTAAGGGTAGCGGGTGGTCGTTTAAAAGTATAATTGGCTTACAATTAAGAATTAATAAAGTAAATTTACTTAAAGGATCTAGTTATATAAAATTACCTCAAGAAATCGAAAATAAAAGAGCTGTTATAAATGTAAAAAATAATGATAATAAATGTTTTAAATATGCAATATTATCTAAATATGATACACGTAAAAATAAAAATGAGTTAAATGAAAAATATTTTAATATGTTAGAAAAAAATAGTGGTTTAAATTTTAATTGTATTGATTTTCCAACACCTCTAAAAAAAATTAAAACATTCGAACGATGTAATTCTGTTTCTATAAATATTTATAGTTTTGATAATAAAAAAATAATTTATCCTCTCTATGTTACTAATAAAGAAAAATCAAATCATTTTGATTTATTATTTTATACTAATAATTATAAAAATCATTATTGTTATATTAGTAATTTTTCAAGACTCATTCGATCACAAAAAACGAAACACTGTTGTAAATTAATTATATGTAAAAGATGTTTTACTACATTTGGAAATAAACCTAATAAAGATAAACCATGGGGTATAAAAGCGTTAAAAGAACATAAAAAATTTTGTGGTCAATATAAATTAGGTAAACCAATAATGTTTGAACAAAACGATAATGAATTTACACAATTTAAAAATTTTGTACATGCAGACAGAATACCTATCGTTATTTACGCCGACTTTGAATGTATATTAAAACCTGTATCTAATGTAGTTAAAGCTCAAACTACTACAACACATAAACATGAACCTATGAGTTACGGATTTTACGTAAAAATTGATGATAATATTATACCTAAACGAATTGTTAAAAATTATAATATACCTAGAAAACCAAAAATTTATCGTGGTGAAAATGCTGCAAAACATTTTATGGATTCTATAATTAACATTTCTAATGAAATTTATAAACTTTATCAAATTAATACACCTATGAAAACATTAACGGATGAACAAAAATTTAATTTTCAAAAATCTGTAGTTTGTGAACTTTGTTCAAAATCTTTTAAATATAATATATTTAAAGTTAGAGATCATTCACATATTACCGGTAAATACAGACGTGCTTTATGTTTGGAATGTAATTTTGAAGCACAAAATCCATCATTTGTACCGGTTTACTTTCATAATTTAAATTATGATAGTCATTTTATAATTCATGAATTATCGTGTAACGATAAAGAAATCCGTATAATTCCTAATTCTAGTGAAAAATATGTGTCATTCAGTAAACAAATCGAAACAAATTTTTTTATTAAATTCGTTGATACATTTCGTTTTATGGCAGACTCGTTGGAAAATTTAACAAAAAATCTTGCAGAAGACAAAACACGTTTTAAAGAAACATTAAATATTTTTCCATTAAATACTATTGATTTAGTTACACGAAAAGGAATTTTTCCTTATGAATATATCGATTGTTGGGAAAAATTAGAAGAAACTAAATTACCGTCTAAATCTAAATTTTACAGCTCTTTAACCGATGAAAATATTAGTGATAGTGATTATGCTCATGCACAAAAAATTTGGCGAAAATTTAATATAAAAACGTTAGGTGAATATAGTGATTTATATTTGTTAACAGACGTACTAATATTATCCGATGTTTTCGAAAATTTTAGAAATCTTTGTTTATCTACACTAAATTTAGACGCGTCTTATTACTTAACTGCACCAGGTTTTGCATTTGATGCTATGTTAAAATATACTAATGTTAAACTTGAACGGTTAAAAGATTATAATATGCATTTAATGTTCGAGCAAGGTATACGTGGCGGCATATGTCAATCTGTAACTCGTTATGCAAAAGCTAACCTACCAAATATTGAAGGTATTGATTATGATAAAAACAAACCTAATAAATACTTGTCATATTTTGATTGTGTAAATCTGTATGGTAAATCAATGCTTGATACTTTACCATTCAAAGATTTTGAGTGGTATAATGATTTATCATTAGACGTCACATCAATTAAAGATGATGATTATTATGGTTATATTTTAGAAGTGGATATTGACTATCCTAAAACATTACATAAAAAACATAATGAATTACCATTTTTACCTATTAATGATTATCCACCAAATTCGAAAGTAAAAAAACTTTTAACCAATTTTTCATCTAAAAAAAATTATATAGTACATTATAGAAATTTGAAGCAGGCAATACATAACGGGTTACAGGTAACAAAAATACATAAAATTATTAGATTTGCTCAATCGAAATGGATGGCCCCTTACGTAGAATTATGTACTAATATGAGAGTTAAATCAAATAATGAATTTGAACGTCAATTTTGGAAATTATTAGTAAATAGTGTATTCGGAAAATGTATGGAAAATGTACGTAAAAGAACGTCTATGAAATTAGTTACAACCGATAAAGCAGCTCATAGGTATATGAGTAAACCAAACTTTTTAGATAGAATAATATACTCAGAAAATTTAATGGCTGTAATAATGCAAAATGAGAAAATAAAATTTGATAAACCGATTTATATTGGACAGGCTATTCTAGACATTTCCAAAACTATTATGTATGATTTTCACTATAATGTAATGAAAACGAAATACAATAAAAATATTTCACTATTATATACAGATACCGATTCTTTGATATATAGTATTACAACAAATAATTTTTTTCTCGATTTAAAAAACGATTTAATAGACCACTTTGACACTAATAATTTCCCCGCAACACTTTTTTGTTATAGTAATCAACATAAAAATCAACCTGGTTTTTTTAAAGACGAACTGAAAGGTGAAATAATGACGGAATTTATTACATTACGACCGAAATTATATTCATACATTGTAGGGGGTATAGAATTTAAAAAAGCTAAGGGGGCTAAAAAATATGTAATTAAGAAACACATGAAATTTGAACATTATTTTAATATTTTATCAGATTTTATTCAGACTAAAAATCATAACAATTTAAATTCGTATTATAATATGAATTTAATCCAATCAAATAAACATAAAGTATATTCTAAAAGAGTTAATAAACTTGTACTTAGCGGAAACGACGATAAAAGATTTATATCAAAAGATGGAATACATACACTAGCGCACGGACATTATAAAATAATATAATAAAAATATAAATTATAAAAAACAATACAAAAATAATATATTATATAATTTAAAAAAAAATAATAATAATTAAATAAAAAATGTATATTATTATTAATATTATTAGTATTTTTAATTGAAAAAAAAAATAGGTACATAAAAATTTTATTTAGAAACATCTTTTACATTTATCCAAGAATTATGACTATTATCATATCCTAACCATTTAACAAATAATTTATTTTTATTTTTTTTTAAAACTCGTTCGATAAGAAAGGTGTTTGGAAAATCAGTTTTTTTTAATTCTTGTTCATAAAAACATCCTAATATTGTATTATGTGTACTATCTTCTAGTTTATAAGTAATTGGTATTGTATTTAAAATTTTAGATATAGTAAAAATTTCTGTAGTCCAATTTGGTGTATAACCTTTGTTAAAATTATGTTTATATTTCGATATTCTAACTTTATCACCTATTTTAAACTTAAGTTTTTTTAAATTTTGTAATTTTATATATTTTTTTTTTAACTTTATATTTGTCATACTCCGAGCTTCTCTCGGTGTACATTGTATTGTTGTATGTTTTGTATTATTGTAATTTAATATTAATTTATGTAATGATTTAAACCAATTTAATGAACCTGTTGCTGTAAAATGTTTGTATATTTTATTTTTTAATGTTCTTATTACTCGTTCCGCCATACCGGCTTTTATATTACTATATGTTGAATAATGTTTTATGTTGTATTTATTCATAATACTTTGAAATTCTTTATTATAAAATTCTGTACCTTTATCTGTTTGAAGTAATTTTGGACATGCTTGTTTTAATATGTTAAGCATAGCTTTAGAAACTTCCGTCTTAGTTTTATTTTTTAAAATTTCTACCCATACATATTTTGTAAATGTGTCTATTACAACTAAAATGAATTTAAAACCGTTATTTTTTTTAGAATGTGATTGCATGTCTATTAGATCAGCTTGCCAGAGGTCGTCTTTGAAACGTGTTACAACCTGTCTCCGGGGGAATATTTTTCTTGCAGGACGATGTAATTCATTTGCAATATTTTCCATTGCTGTCATAATGAATTAGATTTCTTTCACATAGTTCTTCTATTATAGATATTATTTCATTATTTACACCAGTATTACCAGCGTACTGTGGATGATACCAAACGATTTAACCTTGTAACTAACTCATTTGGGTCATCATAATAAACTAATTGTGTATTCGGTATTACACTTTTAAATATACCGGATCCTTTTTTATTAATTGTTTTAGGTGAAAAATCAAATGGATTAGTTTGTAAGATAGGTTCAGCAGAACTTGGACCTTCAATATGGAGTTTACTTTTTTTACTAAAACCGATTTCGTATTGTTTTATACGTTCATAAAGCGGTTTAATAATATATTTCCATTTAAAACCAGAATTAGTTTTAGGTTTACCATTTTTATTAAGATATACACGGGTTTGAGTTAATATTTCCAGGTAAGTTTCATTATCACTTTGTGTTACACCTTTAGGTATTTTTTCACATAAAATAGACCATAGACCATACGTCCATCTATAGACAGAACTCGATCGCTTGGTATAACTAGTACTTTAAAAGGATATCTATCTTGCACACCTGATGAATATAATTATTACGAAAATGCAGGTTGGACATTTATAAATAGTTCGAATACAGCAGACACCACGGGGGATTTTAGTGCATGTGTTCCATTAAAATATTGGTTAGGATTTTTTGAAGATTTTAAAATTTTTTTAATAAATTGTCGTTTAGAATTAATTTTAACTAGAAGTAATACTGATACATATCGTTTAAAAGATGCAACAAAAGTACCTGCAAAAGGATCAATATCAATTAATAAAATAGTTTGGAAAATACCACATATTACTGTTGATGACGGAGAGAGATTAAAATTATTACAATACGTCGAAAAAGAAAAAAAGTTTATTCATACCATTTAGATCATACGAAACATATGAATATCCTGAACTTGGTGATGTTAAAAAAGTTATGTGGAGTATAAAAACTGCATCTAAATTAGAAAAACCACGTTATATTATATTAGGACTTCAAAAAGGACGAAATAAAAATGATGCTCTTGATTCTAGTATGTTTGATCATTCTAAATTAACAAATGCTAAAGTATATTTGAATTCAGTTATCTATCCATACAATAATTTAATTTTAGACTTTAGTAAAAAAAATTATACAATATTATATAATATGTACGCATCATTTCAAGAATCGTATTATGAAAACGGAAAACGTAATCCTATATTAAATCCTACAAATTTTTTAAAATATGCACCAATAGATAGTTGTCATTGATACTTCAAAACAAAATGATTCGGATACCAGTTCTTCAGTTGATGTTCGTTTAGAATTTGAGGCTGAAGATAATTTAAAAGGTGTTACAGCGTTTTGTGTAATAATTCATGATCGTATAATTGAATACATACCTTTAACTAGAGAGATAAGAAAACTTGTTTAAAACACATTTATAAAAATTCATATATGTATTGTAAAAAAAAAAAATTAATTATGTAAATTTATTTAAAAATAAAAATGAGTTGATATTATAAAAATTGTTTTATTATTTAAAAATATTTATTTTATTCTTTAAAAAAGTTTATAAACTGTGTGATCGTAATACGGTAAAACAAAAATGTTTCCCGTGAAAATCGTGGAGAAATATTTTGAATCGCCGCGTGATCGGTATACGGTAACGAGAAAAAATCGTCCATGAAATCACGGGAGAAATATTTTGAATCGCCGTGTAATCGATGTATGTTCTATCCCTTTTTTGATGTATGTTCTATCCCTTTTTTTTTATGTATGTTCTATCACTTTTTTATGTATGTTCTATCACTTTCATTACAGGGAGATGAAAAAAAATCGTCCAGGAAATCACGGGAGAAATATTTTGAATCGTCGTGTAATCGATGTATGTTCTATCACTTTCATTACAGGGAGATGAAAAAAAATCGTCCAGGAAATCGTGGGGAAAAATTTTGAAATTACCGTATGACCAAAATGTCGTCATGTGACGCCCGGGGACGTTGAAAATTTTTCCCCACGATTTCCTGGACGATTTTTTCTCATCTCCCTGTAATTCAAAAAAATGGGGTATAGAACATACAAAATATAACTACTGACTGTACTTCTTCGAAAGATTCGAATATTTGTTTTAATCGTTCTAATCTACTCTTTACCTGCGCTACTTCGATATTTTCTTTATTACTTTGTGTACCTATAACTTAAAATACGCGTGATTTGTCCTTTTAGCATACCACGACGGCTAATAAGCGAATTAATATCTGACATTTTAGATAAGTACTCGTAGGTATTACTTATGGTTATTATTATTTATCGTTATTATTGCTAATGAACTATACGTATAATAAAACTTTGATCTTTACAAATTAGACGCGCGTTATGTACTCGATTAATTGATTTGGAAATTCCTTTTAACGCGATTATTACTTTACTAATAACTAATAACTATTATACAACTAGTTTCGAGGTTTAGAACTACAGGTAACGCAAATATATGAGGCTATATTTAAGTGACTAATAGAACTAAATACAGGAATTAAGATAAAGGATTATAAGAAACAACAAAT